>JAUMHE010000043.1:10688260-10721544 GCA_032359235.1 Enteromius mattozi | reverse complement strand
ATATATATATTTTTTTTTTTATTATTATTTATTCTTTTTTTTTTTTTTCGGTTGATTTTATAGAAATTAATGAATGTTCGGTATCTCATCATGCTCAAGAGAAACAACGTATAATTTAGACTTTACCACACAAAGCTTACTCTAAAAATCTACTAAATATAATTTATAGGCCTATTATGTTTGCATGCAAATATTTAATTGTTTTTACATAGCACATTATGTTCAATATAAATAGAAACTACAAGCATTTTGATGCAATATTAAACGTTGAGGTGAAAATTACAATCAGACAAAACTGCAATAAAAATGTAGCACTTTAAAAAATTCAGGAACATTTGTTTGCGTCTCTAGTCTCTTCATTAGGAGGTGTGTGTTAAACAAGCATGTCCAAGACTGTTGCTCTCACTTCACGCCTGACTGGTACTCAATGATGCATACTTTATTGATCATATGGGCTCTCAACTGGAGCAGCATTAAATAACAAACTGTTTTGGACCACATGCAAAATGAGGATCAGAAATCTCCATTTAGTGAAAACAGAGCCAAAAAAATCAACACTATTAGCCCTTAACTCTACTGAGGAGGAATACACAGATTAATTAAAGGGCCATATTGGCTTGCCCCAGGGCAGACTCTTTACAGTACAAGCAACGCTGTCTACGAGGGGGAGGGGACATACCTAGAGTCTGCTGTTGTGACTGTTTCGCTCAGGGTACAGCTTACAGCATGCAGGGGAGTATATTTCAGTATTGGGGATTATGCTGTTTAGGCAGACTCAAAGAGATTATGCCATCTAGACAGACTATGGCAGACTAATCTATTTTAATGGACTTTTCCTTGTCTGAAAATGAAGAGTGGGCTTTGTGATTAGACACATGAAAGTGCACAAAAGCCCCCTTAAATATATTAAGGAGGTAAACCCAGTTAATTTGAAGTCTGTTGTCTGTCTTCAGTCTGAGATATGAATTGAGTAGAATTACTTAATGAACACAAAGACCTATCCCCTGTCATGGTGAATTAGGAGAGCTGTTTAGAGCTAATCAAGGGTAATAAGCTTCCCAAGTTCACTTGTAATTTCATTTGTCAATATCTGTTCTGCTAACAAGTGGATCCAGAGGATTCATTTTTCATATATGTAGATCACTACAATTGTTTTTTAAATGCTCATCAAGGCTGCATTTATTTGATCAAAAATATGTGAAATATGTTAAATATATGTTACAATATACAATAACAGTTTGCTATTTTTAATATAATTTATTCCTTTGATATAAACCTGAATTTTCATCAGCCATTATTCCAGTCTTCAGTGTCACATAATCTATCAGAAATCATTCTAACATGATTTATTATATTATCAATATTATTTGCTTATTGTATTGTATTTTTTTGAATGAACAACATTTATTTATAATAGAAATCTTTTGTAACTGTATAGGCCTACGATAATGTTCAAAGGCCTGGGGACAGTAAATGTTTTATTTTATTTTATTTGGAAAGAAATTAATATTTTATTCAGCAATTATATGTTCAACTAATTAAAAACTGAATAAGCTTACATTGTCGCAGTAAATTAGATGCATTTATGATTAAGAAACTTCAGCTTTTGGCCTAGGTTTTGGTTTTAAGCATTTTAATTAAGTACGATTGTTTTAATATATTATTACTAACAAATTGAATTAATCTGATTGATAATAATAATTAAATTACTTTAAAAAAAAATAATAACGTGAAACAACTGTATCCTACAGTACATGCGAGTCCAGCACAAGACGGCTCGGGTTACAGTGAGAGTCGCTGGCTTCCTGTTAAGTTTCTGTTGCTGTGGCAACCATTTAACGCAGCAGAAATCTGCGGTCAAACATTGCGCGATATCGTCCTATAGCTTGGATTCATGGACGTTATCGAAGAGAGAATAGACAGCATTGCGGATGAAACCGAGGAGGAGCTCATTTCAGAAGAGATTAAGGAAATACGTCGGTAAGAAGTTCTACTCTCTTGCAAACAAGCTTTAAAGTTGCCGAAGATCCTAAGATCCATCAACTTCAGTTCATTTTTGCCGCTGAACTTTTCTAGCGCAGGTTTTGCATTCAATTTGACCACACGACCTTTCTGCCTCTTCAGATATGCTCTGTCAAACCAGCTGAGGGCAGGATTTTTTGGACAAGATGCCTGTGTCCAAACTGACGAGTCAGAGCTGCCAAATATAAAGATACTCGCTGCCAACACTGCAGAGCTTATGAAGGTGTGTGTTCTTTATAATGTCCATTTTAGTCCGGTCATATAACTTTTTTAACTTCAAAAACTGAAGCTGCCTGTCTGTCAGCTATCAATCAATCTGTAGCTTTATAAATGCAAGTTTGCCTTGCCTACAGAAAGCCACTATACTCAGTGCATTCCGCCAGACATGCTCAGTGAATTCATTCAAGCTGCTGGCTTTTCATCTTATTAGTTCAAGATTCTTCTAACTTTAGCTTTGAGTGGCCTCACTGCAGGCCGCCTAGGTCACCCGCTGAGAGGGCATATGATGGCTTTGTGGTGAAGAACAGAGCCTTCACAAGGAATCCTCTAGCCTGCAGAGTTAAACATATTGATTAGCAGGCTTGCAGCTGAATACATGCTTTACTAAATGCATGTTCTAGTCCCATAACTCACAAAAATTTAATCTTCCTATTGAAAAAGCAAGAAAGACAATAGGGAAAGTACTGAATGATTTCTTTATTTATTTAGCATTTATTTATTTGACAGATGCTTTTGTCCAAAGCAACGTACAGTCTTTGATGAACTGAATATATAAACCACATTATATAAATCATAACCTTGTAGTGTCATTCTCAGTTAAAATTTATTTAATGTGATTTAAAATATTTGATTGCATCTCAGGAAATGAACAGGTTAAAAGAAGACATCGAAAAGAAGCTGAAAATAATACGTTTGCAGTATGAGACTAAACTGCAGGACGAATCTGATGCCCTTTATGCAAGTATGAATGATAAAATCAAGAACCTGGAGAACTGTCACAAAGAGGTTTGTATACAATGCTGCTTCTATATAAGTAATAAATCATGTTTCTACTTAATTAATGTCTGTTTTTTTTTAAAGAAATTATCTGTTCTTCGGAGAAGCTATCAGCAGCAGCTTTCAGATGCTATGCAGGTGATCAAAGCCAGCTATAAGGTAAACTTTTAATGAATTTGTAATATCAACAAACATATTGTTTGTTTTAATTTGATATTATTTACAAAGTAAATAGTTACAAAAATTTTTTTGCATGGCCCAAATTTGACAAGAATAAAGAAGAGACGGATCTGGTTTGTGATGTTACTGATGGAAGAGTAAAGGACCTTCTGAATGAGCTTCAGGAAAAGAACTTGAAGATTGAGCGGATGGTTGAACAGCTAAAGAAATATGAGGTACAGGCTTAGTGCCATTCATTACAGAAAAGCCTGTGTACAATAATCGGTTTAATTTGTTTAAAATTTAGCTCTGCATATGTATTTACACAATGAAGCAATGTGAAAGAATCAGTAAGCAAAAAAAGGATAAAAACAGAAAGTAGTGAAAAATTAGCAAAATAATGCATACATTACTGATTAAAAGCTTGGGTCTGGTAAGATCTTTTTGAAATAAGTCTCTTATGCTCACCAAGGCACTGCTTAAAAATACAGTGAAAACAGTAATACTGTGAAATCGCTAACCTGATTTTGCCAAGTGCAACATGTTCTTTGATGAATATAAATATATCATATGAATAATATAAATTGAAAAAATGTAAAACTTAAGAAAAAGAAAAAAGGAAAAAGAAATCCTTTTGCTGCATGTGTGTAGAGCCAAGGGGATACTTGAAAATGAGGCAGCTAGCCTCACAATTAATTGGCAAATTGGCACATTTTGCAATGCAATTTATTAAACAATTTATTAAATCAAAGCATTTCATTAATTCTAGTTTAAGTAGAAAACTTTTCTAACATTATCAATTTAATGTGTCCTTGCTGAGTGAAAAATTTGCATACATTTATTTTCTTCATATTTATATTTTATGTACAGTATTTTCTGTTTTTGTTCTTTTTTTGATGGCAGCCTTCACGCTGAAGCCTTGCTTGGCCAGTAGTGCATTTATCTTTAAAGATGTCAACAGGATTCTCGATTGCTTAAATGTCATCCAGCTTGTGTTGTTATTGACCAGCAGGATGGTAATTATTGTTTAGTGGCCTGTTCTATTATAGCCTGAAGTGCACTCGGGAGTGGCCCGGCCCCATGGCTGTACACTAATAAGCAGGTTCTTGCGTTCCACAAAGTGAAATCAATTACTCACCTTTATGCCCTTGCAAAAGGGGTTTACATGCAACATGAATGAGCTATCAGGTGCCAATAAGTGAGGTGTCTATTATTGGCCTTTTTAATAGGCTGCCCCTCTCACTCCGCCTCAGAGAGTTATCTCTCACCCTTAGTGTCTGAGCTCTGTCCAACCAAAACGGCTGCTTGTGTAGGCAGATGGCCGGGAGAACGGCCATACAAAACCTGCCACTCAAAGTGTAACAAATGAGTGCAGCCCGGCGGAGTTCGAGCTTTGTTCATTGTGCTAATGAGAACTCTCACGCCCACAGGAGAGATGCATGGCTAATCACCTGTAGTTCTGTAACTGCAGCAGATGGTGGAGCCAGAGTTAAAGGTTGGGGTGTTCAAATAGGGCAAGAAGGTGTTCCTTAGAGAATAAAATATCTTTCCGAGGAGGAAAACTATGAACAAATAGTACGTTAATGCTGTCTGACCCTAGAAGATGACAGTGAAACAGGGAGGAAAGGATGAGGGGTGGGTGATGTTCGGGCTGAGTTGACCACCCCGCATGGAGTCATATTTCTGTCATGCTAGATGCACCGATGCACATTCCTATTAGTGATAGAGTAATACTGGTCCATGACATGTACATCATCGTACATCATCTGACCGTCACACTTGGGGAGTCACATTCATAACATATGGCTCTTTATTCTGGGATTAAATCTATAGTAAACAATCATCAACCATATGTGAGATGTCATAAATCGAAGCATTTCATTAATTCTGTGTGGCTAAAACGATGCTGTGACTTACAATCTCCAGGTATGAAAGCTGTGATGGTACCTTTACGTTAAATGTACATGTTAGTACTGTTTGAAGGAACACTGCCCCAGTGAAAGCATTTTTACCTGTTTCTGAGGTTTTATATGTTGTTGAGATAATCGCAAACTGCCAAACATCAAATAAACTTATAGCAATCAAAACCTCTTTATAATTGCAGTTTACTTTCTTTATGAATGAGTGAGAGAGAGACGGAGTGAATAAAGTGGGGAAAAAAAAGAACCCTTTGAAAGCCTTTGAACGCCTGCACAATCTTAAGTGTGACAGGCATGCAAAAGCCCTGTTAATGTTCGGAGCATGAATGGTTGCTGCGGTACAAAGTAGAGGGCCAACTGCGTGGATATCACAGGAACCTGATGGGCTCCATGCGGCTCCCAGTCTGCAAACTTCAGCGCGCTGACATGTGATGTGATCCTGGTGACACTGGCAGCGCTGCTACTGAGGGACAGCACAAAGGCAACAAGCCCCCCCCAGGAAACTGTGCTCTCTGCGAACCCCCTGGGGCTGCTCAGCCATCCTCCAATCGCCCCCCTCGCGGCCCGGCTCTGCCGAGCTTGTTAGAAAGCAGAGCCCAGACTGTGGGTGGATAGGCCCCAGCTGCCTTCCTTGACTTCCAGAATAAATTGACCTGAATGACAGGGGCACACAAACAGTATGATATGTATTATTCCTGTCAATAAAAATGTCCCCATGAATTATGGGCTTTGTATGTAATGTACTGCCGTCTTTCTTCCGGGCGAGAAGAAAAGGCCGAAAGAGAGAAGAGGAGAAAAAAAAGAGATCGCCTTCTTCTAAATGTGTTTGCTTTTTTGTTTCTTGCTTTTTATTATTCAGGGGGAAATGGTAGGAGGCAGAAAGTTGTACGATTGCTTTGTGCCTGAATGGCACTCATATTTGCCACGCAGCTTGAGCGGCGTGGCTTTTGTTTTGCGCTGTAAAGGGAAAGTTAAAAAGGACTTGTGTCATTTTTCAGATCGGCTCCGAGGGAGTGGAGGACCCCGAGAAAAGCAGACTGAAGTCAGAGAATGAAAAGCTAAAAGATATCATTGACTCGTTGCATGTTGAGCTGGAGGAAATTCACAGACTCCTGGAATCCAAAGAGCAGAGGCTGGGTAACATTTTAATTCCCTTTTTGACACGAAAAAAGTGTGCTTGCATTTTTTCAAATGCATATTGGGACAAAAACAAACATGTCACGAATGCTTGTTTTGGAAACATAGACACATTCTCTTATCTTTCCTGGTGTGTGAGGTAGGTAGCATTTAGAACGCAATGTTTGAGGACACTTGTCAGACCATTGCTATCATCTCACACTCTGTGGGAGTCTGTGAGGAGAAAGCAAACACAAGACAGGTGTATTCTCAAGGGTCAGGCCTTTATCTCTCCTAGTGTTTGATATTCATTCATTGCTTATGTAACTTTGGTAACCGTCTGAGTATTTTATGCCACTGTTTTTTGTGATTACGCATGAACACATTGGTTTTTTAAAATCCTCCAAAACAACATATCATCCATTTCATTGCAACATAAACTCCTTTTATGTGTCCCCATTCAAAATGTGAAGAACCATCTGCTAAAATGTTTTGCATTGGCTGTGACTAAAGATAAGAGCAGTCCAGGTCTTAAGTCTCTATGGAAATAAAAGCACTTGGGCATTAACACACACTTGGCCCTTGAACTTAGTGGCTTGTGTTTGGTCAGTGCATGTGAGTGGACGTGTCAGCAGCAATGCACCAGGTCAGAAGCTTGTCAGGACCCTGAGCCAGAACAGGTCACGCAGGCCAGGACTGGGCTTCAGTCCACTGACCCAAGATGCAAAAGATGAACAAAGATGAGTGGATGTCCTGTCGTTGTGCTCCCTGCATCAGCCTTTGTTTCTCTTCTAGATATGTGAAAAGTTGTGGGAGAGAATATCCGACTCTGTATTTTTTGTGTCCTCTGTCAAATGTTGTCTTTTTTTTCGGTCTAAAGCTCTGGATTTGGCACAGTTAAAATCAGAGGCTGACGACAGCAAAAAAGCCCTTCAAAAGGTATTATATAGTAATTATATAGTACACAAAAAAGCCAGAGACATCATTATATGCCCATTGCATTTGTTTTATTTAAAACACTTTCATTTCATTTTATTGCAGTTGACAGGTGAACATGAGCAACTGAAAGTGCAGTTAAACCTTGAAAGAGAAAGTGGCAGAGAAAAGGTAAGGTTTTTAACTTTTTCTTATTATTCAGCTTAAAAATATTTATATAGCACCATTAAAAACGGCAAGTGTTGACCAGTGTGGAGGACAGTAAGTCCAAAGATAATTAATAGAAACTTAAAAGATTCTGGGTTCAGCAGTTAAGCTCAGTCATAATGTTGATTGCCACAAAATTCATTTCAACTTGTGCATTGTTTTCTTTTAAAAAACAAAATTACATATATTACACACATAATGGAAGTAAATGGGGCCAATCAGTAAAACATTAAAATGTCCACCTTTTGAAAAGTTGCAAAAAAGGCATTTACAATGTAAAAAAAAAAGATTTTTCAAAGTTCCAAATAAAACAGACGTTTCACAAGATATAAGATGAAATACAAAACAAGATAATGTTTGCCACTTCATAGTGTCACATTTAATTTAAGTGTGTAATTTGCAGTTTCTTTTTGATTGTTTGTGAAATTTCTAAGTGAAAATAGTTTTTCACACCAGTTTCTAAAACAAATTAGTTTTCTATAAATTTCTGTGTAAATTTATATATTATATATTTATTATTTAATTATTAAAATTAATTATTATATTATATAATTATATTTGAAAGTTTAATACGTTTTAGCATAGCTTAATTTAGAAGCTTTACATTTATGCTATGAAATTTTCAAATAATTGGCCCAAGTCTCTTTTATTACATACACTAGTTTTCCTGTTTATCCCAGGAAATAACTCTCCAGAAATGGTTACTGTGTGACATCTAAAATAAATAGGGCAGCATACAGTACGTGAGGTTTACAGCCCAGACAATGTTGTCCCTCATAATTTTGCATGTTTTACTCATGTGAGCTGAGAGGAGCATGCCAGCGGAGCAAATTACCATGAATTAAATACTCTGCAGCAACTGGTGCATGAGGGAGAAATAAATTATTTTATGATATGTAATCAAGCACAGCTGACGTTATGAAGCAGCGAGCTGACATTGTAGCATGTTAATATTGGTAAAACATTTGGTGAATGGACGTGGCGCAGCGTTTTGACATGTATTGATATAGCATTGTTTATTTAGTGTTTTATCTTCTGTGCAGTAAAGCTCAAGTGTGTATGTGTGTGTGTGTGTGTGAAGTAGCACTGCGTGGTGTTAAGATTGGGGCCATGCCAGAGTTTATATTATTGCACTACAGTAAGAAACCATGTGGTCAGAGTGCTTTGTTGAGCATTTTGAATGCACTCTAAGTTGGACTGCTGCCTTGTATTCATAACTCATGAGCTCAAATGTCAGCCAATTGCTTTATTTTACCATCCGAATCTTTAAATACAATTTGAAATATTTAAAAACACAGAATCTTTCATTTACATACTTAAACAGTTTTGCAGACAAAGCGTATTCAAGCACTGGTTAGCAAGTATCATTTTACACAGCATCTGTGGTTGATTGCAAGGAACAATATGCACCAAGTTTGCCACACAATGGCTGGAATTAAAATATGAACACAGAGGACAACGTAAAAAGAGTGTGAAAGACTCTATGGTACTCAGCCATTGAATTCGGCCACACAGAATCTAGAAGGTTAAAAGTCTCCCTCTGGCCTTGCAGGGTTGCTGGGAGACAAGCAGCAAGGGTCCTGTCAAAGCTGGCATAATTTACCCTGCAATCAAACGCTCATATTAGCACAGCTCTTCAGCAGAGTAAAGAAAACTATGCATACAGATGTTTATTATTGTCACTTGTTGCTTGTTGGTTATTTAGTTTATATTAGGTTTATATATATATATATATATATATATATATATGCAGTACAACTAAAGAAAGTGCACAAAAAAGGTAAAAATGGCAAAGGTAAAAATGCATTTTTTTCTTTAAAGTATAGAAGAAATATATGTTCGTATGTGCTCATATGTATCACATAAATTCATTTTTGATGACAGTTATTTGATCACTATAAAGCTCAACACTTAAAATCAATCGCTGAAATTAATAACACTGTTCTCCAATGCACATTTTTATTTAAATAGTTTTTTTTTATTTGAATATTTTCAGTATGTATCGAATATATTACTATTATGCTCATATGCATAATTTAATATACAGATATACTGTATGATACAGTTTTTAATTACTTATGTTGCATTCATTAAAAAAACAACAACTTTAAATAGCTTTAAATGTGTTATTAAAAAAATACATGGTACATTTCTAGAAAGATGACCAAGTTCTGCAGTGCAGACTGTTTTTTTTAATTATTATTTCTTTCATTTTAATATTTTAAATTTGTATTATTTAATATACTAATATGCCATGATATAGTTTTAAATTACATATTTATGTTGCAGTATTTAAAAAAAAATCTTTCCTTCCTTCTTTTTTTTTTTTGTTAAAGTGTTTTATAATAGAGAGACATATTAGTTTCAGATCAATAATGTTCTTTCGGCTTTTCACGTAATGCTTAGTGGCCACAAAACCTGGTAGGGCCAGGAAAGAGTCTAATGGAGCAGGTGGTGGCCAAACACACTCCATGTAGAAGCCCTGGTTAAAACCACTAATGAAGACCTCCTTAATGTTGTTTGAGCCACCGGGAGAAAAGGATTATCCATATTTAGTGTAGCAGTTTAGATTGGCCTCTTTTCAGTCTTGCACCCTTTGTTGAGCCGTCCCTTTGTGCTGTGACTGACAAACTCAATGTTAAGGTCTAGCATGGTGGCTATGCATAAAAATGTAAAGTGAAAAAATGACGTTTTGAAAAAATGACGTTTTTCTCCACTTTATTTTGGTGACTTTGATCAATGGAGCAGAAAATTTGTTTCTATAGCCAGAAGGCTGCAGGAAAGACCTATAATGAGAGGCTGAAGCCCAGGCCAGAGTGGAGTGTGAAGCTCAGCTGGGTGCAAGCTTCGCCTCTGTGAAAAGACACCCAAATGAACGGCCCGTCAACCACACAACTGCACTTGTCAACAGCACTATTGGCTGACCACTTCTGAAGTTTTAACCTGGGTGTAAACATCCAAGAAACCTTTGGATGGTTTCTTAGACATAAAGTCTGACCTATACTGTTCACTCTTGTTGTTACATAACTTTTTTATTGTCTTTTGCAGATGAAACAGTTAAAAGAGGAAATGGAGAAAGAAATCGCATGCATTGAAGCCTCACACATGAAGGAGGTGAGTATGAGACCCAGCTAAACGCATGCTCAGATACGGCACGGACTTGACGTGAGTCCTATCTGTCTCAGGATGTTTGAAGGTCTTGAACCCTTGACCAGTGGACGGTCTCTCCATTACCCCAGACATCAGTGTCCTAAAGCAAAGACAGAGGATAAGGTGCACACGCAGCGTCTAAGTCATATCGATTTTAGCCATGAGTCTGCGGTTAAAATTCAACCCATACCAACGGTGAAATGCATTCATTAACAGCCATGAGTGATGGATGGCAGCTCCCCTCTCCCTTCTTCAAGTGCAGATCTTTTTCTTTTTCATTGAAAATACATCAAAAATGCTTTTTTTCTGTCATAGATGTTAATTATCACCTTGCTAACTCAAGGAAATTCACAATTCAAGTTATTTATGTTTATGTAGGCTATAGATATAGAATACTATCTTTTAAAAGTTTTGAGAGTTGTCCAAAATAAAAGTTTTTATTTACATAATATATTTGTGTATTCTGTGTATATTTCTGATGTCTATTTAAATACACACATGCATGGATTTATTTAGGAAAAATGTGTTATGTTTATATATTAAATATATTTATATATGATGTAATTTATATGAATATAAATATATTCATGTAAATGCATGTAAATACTTTCATACTATATGCAGTATTTGTGTGTGTCTTTATATTTACATAATCAATATACACAGTACAAACACATATATTATGTAAGCAAAAACTTTTATTTTGGATGTGATTAATCATGATTAATCTTTTGACAGCACTAATATATATGTGTGTATATATATATATATATATATAATGAACACACTTAGCTTATTTGAAGCTGATCCTAAAAGTGGCCATAGCATCCAAGCTCCTTACATATGCTTCCCCTTTTTTTATTTGCTTGTTCATGGCTTGTTAAGATTCTGTTGGATGGGAAGGGTGAGGTTAGAGTTGGGGGGATCAGGACGATGACTCTGTCAACATGGTGACCGCATAGAGGCGGCTGAGGAGGCGGTCAGCGCCTAGCAGAGGGTGGAATGTGGCATGCAGCTGACACAACACAGTGACAGGCTGGAGTGGGTGATGGGGTACAGCTGAATAGAAGTGGACAATGAGCCCAGTTTAAAGTCCACTTCATAAAGGGCACCCTTACAATGAGCTTGGCCACTGTAGTGGCTAGTTATTATGGAAATGTGTGGAACTCTTACCTTTTTTTATAATGCCCAAGCCTCGATCTTAACTGGCACGTGCCTGGTCCTATAGACAGTGACTCAAACTTACATACAGTACAATCCGTTTACGACAGTTTAATTTATTTACCTTGGCAAACAATAGATCTATAAACTTAGGGTTTGTAAATGATTAGAAACACTATATTTCAAAATCATGTTTTTTTTTTACCCGAAATACACATTACATTACAAATGTAGGGTATTTTTATTTTTTTTAGAAATTAATGTTTATTTAACAAGAATGTATTAATTTAATCGAAAGTGACATTCAGTGCATGTATAATGTTACAGGAGATTCTGTTTTTTTAATAAAATTTTCCACAATAATATTAAGCAGCTGATAAATAAGAAAGGTTTCTTGAGCACCAAATCAGGAATTAATTCTGAAGGATCACTTGACACTGAAGAATTGAGTAATGATTGCTAGAAATTAAGCTTTGCCATCTCAAGAATAAATGACATTTTAAAACATATTAAATAGTAAACAGTTATCTTATATTGAATAAATCTCTCACAATAGTACTTCATGAAGATACTTCATACAATACAAGATAATTCTTTAAAAAATCTTACTGACCACAAACCTTTGAGTAGTAATGTACATTGTCTCACAAGGTTGTTCTTCAGTTGAATGATCTGTATTTTATGTGTAAACTGTATCCTGCATCCATCAACCTAGTAAGGAAACATGTTGAAGTGTAGCATGCCTTCATTAGTGTCTTTTCTCAAAGCAGAGGACTTCAGAGGCCTTACACAACTCACTATCATATTGTCACAAATCAACACCTACTCCTTTTTGCACACAATGGCTCTTTGAACAATCTGGCAAGGAAACTTTCTTTCTCCCATTCTTTGTTTTCTTTGGTTAGGATGAAAGAAAAAGGGTAGACTGACATCCTTTCTGTGTTGGGTTAGACTAACAACACATTCTGCACCCACTCTTACTAAGAGAAACTTAAAAAGGCACTCCCACGTTCTGTTAGGCCTTTTTGGGGGAACACGGGTGGAAAAGTGGATGTCCGAGCTGACCTGAGGTGACCTGACCTTCACACTGCTCTGAACGTACACACTCAATCAGCCAACATGACATTCCACAAAGCTGTGTCAGGCCTTGATTGGACATGCCACACAAAGTGGACATTTGGTGTTAAAATGACCCTTTGTGAGCAAAGGATTGATATAATGACACAGAATATGGCCCTCCATTTAAATCTCCATTGGGAAAACAGAGAAAGCTCCAAAGCCATTTCCTTTCTTCTGAGCAGAGGTGGACTGGGCACATGAAACTTTTTGCCAGATTCAGTGATTTAAAAAGAAAATGAAAAATGAAAATTATTATTGACTCATCTTGTTCTGAAACACAAAAGATGTTATTTGGACCCTATTGATATTCATTACTGAGACATTTCTTAACATATCTTCTTTTGTGTTACATAGAAAAAATAACTAATACAAGTTTGGAACAACATGAGGATGAGTGAATTATGACGGATTTGTAATTTTTGGGTTGTAAAGTAATGAAAACACAAGGAAACAAAAGTAACACTTTATCTGGATTCCTTTATTGACACACAAATTTTATACAGTAATGCATTTTTAAAATTTTAGGATGTTTTGTGATTCTGTTGTTAGAAACCTGCAATTGAAAAGAAGCCTGAGAAGCAGAAGCCAGCAGAAACTACAACCATGGAGGTACCCTTCACTTTGATCAAGTGGAACTGCATGTGTGCATAAACATATCTGAATCTCAGCTTTATTTGTCCTTCAGCTTGCTGGAGATACAGAGTTGGCTCAAAAATTAAAAGAACTCAGAAAGACTGAAGCAATGCAGAAAAAGGAGATTGAAAGGTATAATCAAATTTTACAGTAAGAGTACAGTATTTGTTCTTTCCGCTGCCCTCTGTTGTTCTTATCATTCCTTAATATTATCAGGCTCAATAAGCAGTTGTGCATGTCCAATCAGGTGTGGGAAAAGAAGTTTGAGATTTTAAGACAGAGGTACACCGCAAATCTTTTTTTCTTAAATTGACTCCATGAGCTGTTCTACATTGAAAATTTTTCTCTTCAGTTTCCATGCCATCAAGGATGAGATGTTCTTGCGGCAGACATTGCAGCGGCAGGAAGCCATTCTTCACAATGCCTCAGTCAGCTTTGCGGTCAGTCACTTCTCTGAGAGTGCTACGTTTTTTTTCCACTTTGAATAAAATATGCCCTTCCATGATATTTACACCAAAACATGTCTTTTTCTTCATCAAAGCCGATCTTACCACACTGAAAGAGAGCAGGAGCTTTAATCATGTAACCCTTAATGAAATCTGCACCTGTGGCCTGTCCCGCACACACACACACACACAGAGCACATATACAGTAGAGGTTAACCCAGAACAGACTTTAACAGGTGCACGCACATTAAGCCCCTCATCTCTGGCCTCAATTGGTGAAGGCTGATGAATATGCATAAGTTTTGTTTTTGTTTTGCGCTGTTTCGCCCCACACCCCATTTACCAGGAGGACAAATGCAACTCAGATCACCTCGTTGAGGCCTGCCTGTGCCGGATGTCATTTATTACACAAATAATGCACATGAAAACAGCTTAGAACATCTTAAAAGGGACATGTACCCAATCTTTGCCACTAGTGTATTTGTATGTGTATATTAACATTCAAAACTTTTACGTTTTTTTATTTTACTATTTTAAAACAAGTCTCTCCTGCTCACCAAGGCTGCGTCTATTTGATCAAAAAAAAAAAATAAAAAAAATACAGTAAAAACAGTATAATATATATATATATATTCTAATTTAAAATAATTTTTCTTTTTTTATATTTATTTAAAAACGTAATTTTTTCCTGTGATGGTAAAGCTGAATTTTATGCAGTCCAGTTTTCAGTGACACATGTTCTTTCAAAAAAATCATCTGATTTGGTGCTTAAGTAATTGTTGCTTAAAGCATGATTAATGTTTTTGTGAAAACTGCAATGGCTTTTGTAAGATTCTTTGATGAATAGAAATTCAAAGTAACTACATGTAATTTAAAGAGAATTTCTTTGTAACATTAATGTGTCCTAGCTGAATAAAAGTATATTTTTTGATGGCCTCAATAAAAATTGCAATCATCTTTACCAGCCAAGCTAAATTAACAAAATCAGAAGTTAGCTAAATCTGATAAATCCTCCATTTGGTGACATCTGGTGATGTAAAATAAAAATCTAAATATAGCAAATACATGTTTGTTTGTTTTTTATTTATTGTAAAATTGCAAAGTTTTCTGGGTGTTTCTGTAGGGTTTTGATTTGTCTGTAGTATTTATGATTAACTATAAAACCATGTAAACTTATGATATTTCTGCCTTAAGATTGGGCAAGTGATTGTGTGTTTGTTTACAGGTACTTGTGAGGAACAAATATGTTCACACTTATCCAATTCCTAATTTGCCGCTTATTAATAGTAAACTAGTTGTTAAGTTTAGTTATGGGTATAAGGTTAAGGTATCTAAAATATGGTCATGCAGAATAAAGCATTAATATATGTTTTATTAATAAACAGCCATTATACCTGTATTATGCATGTTAATTAGCAGCTACTTGATGGTGAGAATTGGTCCATAAACCGATTTATATATGTCCTTAACAGTATATAGTGAATAAATTGGACATTTGGAAAGAGGACATTTGGAGTGACCCTCATTAATTAAAAGTTTGATATAATGTTTTCATGATATCAACAGATTTGTTGGGGTTTAGGTGTAGTGTTTGGGTTGGATAAAAACTGTATGCAAACAGTCGCATCTATGAGATGTCCTCACAAATAAAGTAAAGTCAACATGTGTATGAAAACTGGAGATACTCTTTTACTTGCAGATGGATGCTCCTTGTTCACCACGGCAGAAGAGTCCAGCAGACAGTACTTTTAAAAGGCTGGGCTATAGTAATATGGCTCCTTTGGTAAGAAACCTTTCAACTGACAACTGTTCTGGTTTTGGTGTGATAGACTTGAAGGTTAAATATCCATCTGCTGTAAGCCACGTATAGGTGCTGGAGGCCAGCAGAGGATGGACATCAGTCTACAGACTGAGAGAGAAGCAGATGCTATTCCTGGATTAGGTTAGTGCGTGACCACCTGAAAGACATAACAACACAGACCAATAACTAAAACATCTCATTTAACCTCAAATTCACCACATTAAAAAAAATATTCATAACATGTTCAAAGATATTGATCTGACCAAACATGTCCATAATTCTGAAAGGCTGCCTTGTGCCTATTATCATATTGGCAATGACACATGAGGAGTAGGAATGAGAAATGATGGAGAGAGTAGTCTTGCCTCAGCTACTTTTTAATCTCTCTTTTGCCTATTATTGACTTTTTGATGATTGTGATCTAGGTTAATGAGCTTAGCAGGCAGGACTTGGCCAGATAACTGAAAGACTTAATACCCTCTGTCAATATGGAAGCTCTCAGACACAAATATCAGATGCACAGAAGCTAACTAATCAATCTGCCCAGATTACACCGCTGTCCTGTCGGTGGATTTCAACAGGCCAGTAATCATAGACAATAGATGTGTGTCATTGGTTTTGCATTGCTTCTTTCTTCTTCTTTATACACTTAAAATGAATGTGATATTTTAAAATATATATGCACTTTTATATTTGATTATTTTTTTGAGCATTTAATTGACTTTTCCAGAGCACAGATTCAGCATATTAGAAGGAAGGATCATGTGTCACTGAAGACTGGAGTAAATTCTTAAATTAAATTAGTTAAATGTTGCTTTCACAGGAATACATTACATATGTAAAAATATTACATATTAAATATATTTATCAACATTATTGTTTTTATTGTATTTGGCTTTTACATCATGTCTAACCCTCTGCATATTTGCTTAAGGACTTGAGAAAAGCCTTGTACTTGCAGCCTTGGCTCTGGGGGGGATAGAGATGTCTACTGGCCATTGCAGTAGTTTATAGTGGGTCAGCATGAACGGGGTCACTGGTCCTCTGTCCAGAGGGCCTGGCCAGTGACCTCTACAACTGCTAGCTGGCCCCTGTCTAAACCACGGGAATCTGGTCCATACATCACCACTGACACCCAATAATTGAGACACTGGAGATAAGGCAACGGCTACTGAGGGTCTTGACACTTGGAAAGAGTTGGCAAACATTGTTGTCACACAGCAGATTATGTTTATTCAGTGTGTCACCAATTTGGTGTGAATAATTCCAAGCTTTTATGGCAAATGCACTTTTACAAGCTCTTGTCTGGATGCTGTCTGTCTGATGGGGTCTTGTTAGCTGAGCTTTATTTTTTAAATATGTGTATTGTCTTCTAGGATTAATCAGATATAGCGCCAATATGTTTGACTAAGGAAAAATGTTCACATTTTTTTATTTTAGTTAAACGTTTAATATACTATTAAACTTTTTAGCCACATTGTGAACATGGACAAAGAGAGTAAAACTTAAGCAGAATGGTAAAATCTCACTTTTTTTCCTAAAAGATTTAAATGTTCCCTTTTTAATATGGCAAGTGCATGGCTTCAGAGTCATTCGGCAAATGATCAAAAGAAGGGGGACAAGACTGCTTGGACACAACCATAATAAATTTTGGCTTTTTTTTCTCTTTTTGTTCATGAATACGTCTGGCCCATATGCTTTTCTGCAGATCTATTTGAAAGAGGCATTTACAAACCCAGGCCCACCACATTAAACACTATAACAATCTTCATTCATGGTAACTTATCAGACTCAATTAATCAACCTCAACAATGGCAATTCTGATGTGTTCAAGCAACCTGAAAGGCCTAGGTCAGCACTAGGGCAGTCCTGAGCCTGACGATTTTTCCGCACGTAAAAAAGCATATTCTGTTATCTACCGTCATTAAGACTCTTTTTATCTTATATTGAGAGCCACACCCAATGAAATAAAATAAAATGTGTTAGGAAAAATAAGCAACTTTGAAAACGAGCTTTCTGTTTCTCCCTCTCAGTTTTTTTTTTTTTTCTTTAAAAGGCTACAAAGCCCCAGAGTTGATAAAAAGCCTCTCAGTCAGTCTCAAAGGAGCATGTCTTCTCTGGTGCAAAGTGAATGGTATTGTTATGGCTATTCCAGTGGGCTGAAAAGGGGTAACCACTGGTTTGATTCGGTTACACGGTGTGGTTAAGTTCTCCCTCCCACCGCCTTGGTGTCTATGGAGGGTCCGTGACCTGTTTTGAATCGGCCAGGGAAATGTCATGTTGCCCCTCCCATGGGCAGTGCTCACATTCACTTGATTGGTACAAAAAATGACTTGGGATGGTTAAAACCACAGTTTGTGCAGCGCAATTTATATGTGCTCTAATATGAATGAAATGTATGATTTACTAGTTATATTCAGTTATATGACTGGTCATACTATCCACTCCCTTGATTTAATTTAAAATAAAACTGGGATTCTTCTGTGAAAACCTCAATGTTTAGTGTATTTTAGATGTAAAAGATTCATTTTGATTGTCTTGGCATTGTAAAGCTTTTTGCTAATTAAGTGTTTTATTTAATTGCAGATCCCAAGTTGAGTATGGCAGATGAGGAAGATGAAGAAGTATAAACTGGAGTGCTTTCTCTCTTTTCGACATGCAACCACTCTAGGTTTTTGAAGTTCAAATCAAATTTAAAACAGAAATGGCTTTGTCTGTGCACAGCGTGTTGATAATGGTGTGAAACTCTGCTTGTTTTCTTTATAAATCAGAAATAAAATCACAGAGTGAAGAAGCAGTCAAAAATATGCAATATTAAAAATTTTAAAATATGTATATATATATATATATTTGTACATCAATAACAACATTGTTTTAATTGTGAATTAATAATTTAAAAAAAGGAAGCACCTAGTTAGATTTAACTCAGTCTTATTATATTTAAGGATGTTGATCTATCAGTTTCTCGCACTAATAAAGCATATGTACAGCAATTCCTATTTCGTACCTTTGAAGAAAAGTCTGTTCACTTGTGAAGATGTGAAGATATCATGGCACTGTACAGTGTGTTTGAACTCGTTTGGCATGCTTTCAAGCAAAACTTCAAATCTCTTTAAGTAAATTCATTAGATTTCTCCCATAGTGAAGCCACACAGAGCTCCCATTAAGAGAAAACAAAGGCTATCGTGACTTTAACTGACTGTAATTGACTGTGCTGTGAATGGGCTCAGTCTACTGCACCTCTTAAGCCTGAATGCTGTTGGAGAGGTGCAGACATGAGTAACTGTATGCATTCTTCTGCCACAGTAAAGAGTGCTCCAAGAATGGTCTTTCGCTTTCCGCATGCCGCATACAGCACAAAACCAGCGGAATGCACAGCTTTGGAGGCGATCTCAATGGCTGTGAAGCCGAACAAAAAGATCTTGGCTCTCGAACCCATTTCAGTCTTTAGTGCTCTTCCCCCATAGCTTTCGCTCGGTCTTTATTCGCTTCTTCACACTGTACTCTAGTTTTACATTTTGTACATGCTTTCAATCAAACATTTGATTTTACTCTATGAAGTGATAAACAGTAGCACTGACCTTCTAAATCTGCAGAACAGAGTGGTTTGGCTGGTAGCTGTAGTGTTCTGTATAAACAGTGTCGCTCTGTGGCAAACCCCTGCGGAGCTGTTCTCCGAATTCTGGTCTTTCCAGACCCCACTGACCCTCAGGGACAAGCTTAGAATCAATTACCAATTTCTCCTTTAACTATCTGTCATGTACAACGGATGGTTATTGGGTTATGACTTGATCAGCCTGATCACTGTGCCGTGACCTTTTTCTCAGGGATTATGTGATTATGGCCTAATTCCTTGTAATCTTCCACTAACTGGTCCATTGCCAGAATCACAAAACAACTTTTCCATACTGCTGTGCTACTGAACAGACCAGCGTGGTCCGAACTGCTTGCAGCCCTGTTACCATAGAAACTACTATAAGATGTCAGATATATATCATTAGCTAAAACAATCTCAGGAGGGGGTATCGCACTAAAGATGTTTGCTACTTTCACAGGGTTTCAGGCTAAGGTTGTAAAACAACAAAGTGGAATTTTAGCTGAACTCCAGAAATTAATTAGTTTCATTAGTTGGTGGATAAATGGCGATGGCTGGTGTGTTGGATTCCAGCAGAGTTTCACCATAGAGGGTTAATGGGAATCTGGCCTGGAAGCTTTCCCAGCTCTGGCCCAAGGCCATTTCAGCCAATCACTCTAAACTTATGGTCAAGTTGCACTGAGCTGCTGTTTTACGCTTTTGCTTCCCCTCTGCCACAAATATAAGTTCATTCAAAGCTGGAAAACAGTTGAGGAACAGAGAATTTAAAGTTTTTCAGAGTGCTGGGGGTACCAAGGGTACTTGGATGCTTAATGAAATAAAGAAATAATAATAATTCAAGCAGTTAATTATAATAATATAGTCTATTTTATTATCACATGATTGTTGTCCAAGGAAAAAAGATATACAGATTTTATTGTTTTGAGAAATGATGCATAAATGACATAGCGGGACCTATTTACTCTAAATATGCTATTTTGTGTGTGTGTGTGTGTGTGTCACAGCTGCATTTGTGTTGCAAATACCTCCCCGCTGAGAAATGCTTATGATAGGAGAAATCAGTTGGACAGCAGTGAGGTTCATGCCAGCGAACAACTGAAAGGTCTGTTTTCATAGATTTCCTTTTGTGAATATTAAAACGAGACCTGGTGAAAAATGATGCATGCTTTTACACTTTAGAAACCTGGCAACTAGGGGAAAAACCCTCTGAAGTCCATCCTGTCGAACAAAAGGCGGTCGACGCATTGAGCAAAGATGCAACGAGTTCTGCGTCCCAGGCACATGACGTGCATCATGAAAACATATTGTATCGAAATCGTTTGTGGGAGAATACCGGGGATGAAAAAGAAAGGGGCGCTTTGATCCGCGCCCTGGGGTCCCGAGCTCCCCGAGTGCGCGCAGACTGACTGCAAGGCCTTATTCACTTTCAGATAGACACACTTACAAACGCCACTGAATGAAATTTGCATATTTGTAATTTATCACATTTTAGCCCGATTTTTTGTCTCTTTGCGGAAGGTAGAAGTGTGAATAAAAAACTGGATCAATTATCAACGCGAAGCTGTTCCCTTCTCATAGGCAGAACGCTGGTTCTTTTGGAAAAATTAAAAAAAAAAGAGAGAGTTGCTGTTAAGGGGGGGAAACTTCAACCAATGAAAACAGAAAACCTTTTTAAGCCAAAATTAACTTTTCATTTTTGTCATGTAAAATAATTAAATAAATAAATGAAACACTACTTTAGAATTACACGAAAATTGCTGACACAAAATAATTGCATAATTTGCACGATTCCATCATTTATTTATGGAACTTGTGGAATGGAGTGTAGGCTTTTATATGTTAACCGTATTTTTCAAGTTTATAAACCCGTATTTCTTGAAGAACCATAAGAGTATGCGTATTCCCATGGCCATGAGTTCGAACAAAGCAGAAAACATTAATAAAAGTATGGGATCCAGGCATTGAAATTAAGTGACAGGCAGGGTCTGGATATCTTAGCACTGACACAAAACCGCATACGGTAACTACATGCCTGCCTTGAAATACGAGCGTTAGAATAAAGGAGCAGTAATATTTCATATGGGGCACGCAAAAGCTGGATACAATGCCTCTCATATTAAGAACAATATTCAGTCCATTCTGTGGCGAACAAAGATCATAGCAAGACGTCTTTGAGGCTAATTCAGTCAAAGGCACATTTTGGCTTCCCCCGCGGTAAGGTCAGTGTCGTTGTGTATGGTCCACCAAGGGTGGTATGGGGTTCCATGGCCAAGCAAAGCCAGCTGTCCCTGGTGTAGGGCGACCAATCTGAATTGTTATTATAAAGCACCAGAGATACTATTGTGGCTAGTCGTGAACCTTGTGTTATGAGTTTAAAGTTCAATGATTTTTTTGACTAGAATACCACTGCTAGGCAAATGCAAGTTTTGTACGGTCAGCTATGGCTTCTAAAGTAACTATTTGGCTTTTTTTGCGCAAATCTTCTTGAAGTTTGCTTTGACCGTGACTTGGAAAAACACCAGCAGCCTACCATTCATTGAATTGCTGTGTATCCATAAACCATAACGATGTCATAATGCACAAAACTATTATTAGTTATTAAAGGTTCATAAAATGATGGTAATCACAAACTTCACATATTAATAATAGCCTAATACTTGAGGTTATAATGTTTTTTAATGTTTAATATGTATCATTTTACTTTCCATAGATGGGCTGTTAATTACAAGGTAAAAATTAATTTAACTTACTTGGGTTATCATTTTAGTCATTTATTGTAGATACTGTGAAACAGCACTTTCATCTAAACATTTCTAAAGAAGCACATTAAGTGCATATAGAATCTTCAGAAAACAAAAGTGCGCCAAGAAAGTAAAAATCTTGAGGCAAATTTTGTGCTGCAAGGGGATTCAAGCTTTGTGGTGAAGAGAGGGAGGGCACCTTTAGACGAGCAAACTCTGCCAGCTACCCATTTCGCTCTTGTTAGCCGGGTATCCCGTGCGCAAAACCCCAGCTTGCCTTGGTGATATTTTATTTTCCAAGGTCCAACGTCATGGCATAAGAGTATTTCTTCTGGAGATAACTGGCTTCTTTTGTTACAAAGTAGAATGAGGTGCTGTCTAAGGCGGTCGTTCTCTCCTTTTATGCGCATTTGAACAATATTTTCTTTTTCTTAAAAGTCCTGCACGCGTGCGCGCTTTTGTGCACTTGTTTCCCTGGATCCCGTTTGGCTGCTAAGAAGTTAAATGATTCGCAATAGACACCGGTTGCTCTGTGGAGGGTTTCGTCAGTACAAAGGCTGCTGCTTTCGCACCATATGCTTAATGGATACGGTCTTAAAGGCCATAATAAAGGTAAAACGTGGTCTTTTAAAAGTTGGAAAGGTTCCCTTTATTTGATTTAGATGGAGCAGACTACGTGCGCACAAACCCAAGCGCGCCCGGGCATTGACTCGCTCTTTCTTTTCTGAGGCAGCGCAGCCACCACGTAGTGTGTTTCATTACAACATAAGCTTTTCATCACCCGGCTTTGTCCTGAATGAAAGTAATGCTGTGAATTAAAGAAATGACAATATTTTCTATCAGCTTGAAGGTCCAAGAGAAGGGCTCTCAAGCTTGGCAAAAATCAGGCACATCATTCATCATGTCACCCCGCACCTGTGGTCCTGGCATTCAAAGTATACAAACCTATTCTTATTAACCTTAATTATTCAAAAACGACACAATGGCTGAAACAGAGCAGGTTGAAGTCTGTTTATTGGTCGTAAATGTCTCTCTGAAGATCTCCAAGGCTCTTTGTTAGGCCCGCGCGGAGACCGCTCTTCTCCTTTCAGACATGAGTAGCCTTGGACTTTTCAGTTTTCAATCGTAACATCTGCTTAATCGTACGGATCAAAATATGGAGACACCAAACATATGCAATGGAGGATTTGTTAAATCCGGGTAATGAGTTATTAACAAGACGAAACAATGGAGCAGGATGGTGAGGGCCTTATGTTAACGGAGTCACTTTACGAAGCGCCTCGCATTACCCTTCCCTCTAAACCGAGCGAGCGCCAGGTGATGGCGGGGAAATCAATGTGCTTAGAAGGCAGCGCTCGGCTCCTTTTTTCTGCACGTGAAAAATTGGTGGACATAAATTTAATGGCTTGATCAAGACACTGCAATGCGTCTATTGACCGTGGACTTGGAGGACAAAACAATACAGTCGGCTGGCTCGCGTTGGCGCCCTAAATCCGGGTGGATCATTGAAAATGTGTTTTATTATAACGCACGTCATGCTTTACTGTTCCCATATTGTGTCAAGACAAAGGCTAATGGTACATTAAAGACAAGACAACCATGCCAACACGTCTTGGAGACGTTGTAGACGGAGACGGGCCTCCCTCTTTGCTTGTTTTAAGCAGCTGCTGTCCAGGACCCAGGCGCACAAAAAGAACAAGTTTGAAATACCAGGTGCATCGACGAGTAACTCGACAGGGACGGAGATGTTAAAGTCCTAGCAATAAAGATATCATGGCAATTATCTGCAGACTCAGCACCGTGTAAAACTAGGGGCGCCTGGACAGCCTGTACTTTGGCAACAAAGTCCCCCTACCCGGGGTGCGTGATGAGCCAGGCTTTCTCCAGCACCTGTTAGCCTGTGCCCTCCCGAGGTAATATTTTTGGACAAATAATTAGTGATATATTTGTTACATTGAGGATCACGCTGTACCCCCGGGACGCGACTCTGACGTGGGGGATTTAGTAGAGTTTGGGTACAGGGGAATCAACTGGTGTTTGTTCAAGCTGGCAGCTGGCACCCCGATGCCACTGTTGCCATGCACTAATGAAAACGCGCTAGACTCAAAGATTTTCAGTCTTATCCTCCATATTTTTGCAGGGGATAATCCGAATATGAGCAGATTTAACGCTTATGAGAATCTTGATAGGCGTCGTTCCCAGCTTAGTGCGCATCCTAAGATTGTTGACACTGATAGCTATAAACCGTGCGTAATCGTTTCACTTTCTTTAGTAATTAGTCGTGGACTACATGGGGCTCAAAAAATTAATGTCGCCGACTACAGATTTATTTGGCAATTTTTTTTATAAATATATATATATATATATATATGTGTGTGTGTGTGTGTGTGTGTCTGCAGTAACGCACGCAGATCATAATTATTATTTATTTATTTTTTTACAAACGGTGAATTGAAAATCACTTTTTTATAAATTTACTGCATTCTGTTTGTAGCTTGTTTGAAATCTCAACTGCATGCGCAAAAACAACGTGAGATTGCCCTGTAGCGTAATAACTTGCGCAACAAGTAGGCAATTCTAATTTGTATAGATACATCATTATCTACCCACGGGCATCCACAGTCGCGGACTTCCCAAAAGAGTCTGTGGGACCCTGGAACACATAGGCTAATAACGCGAATAAACCTGACAAGCAATAAATGGTCGCCTTTTAAGCTTTGCCAAGCCAAAACCCCTATGTGACAAAACAGAAACCTGAAAAGATCCAGTGCATCAGCCTTTTTCTTCCGCTCCATCGGCGCTCTTCCAAAAGATGCTTTAAGGGTTTTGTACTGTGCCTGTTTTCAAACACTCTCTTTCACTATAGCGCGAGGTGCCAAAATACAATGATAGCAGCATTTTTTGTCTTCCCCTAATCAAATTGAAATGTTACCACGGGCAAATAGTTGAAATCGCCATAAGACGTCTGGGGTCTTTTATCTTAGTTAAGTCTGACTTGGTAACATTTGACTTTCTAATGAGCATAATGGGATTACATGGTTTTAGTCCTGCGCCCTGGATAGCAGAAATCAACGCGTTTAATGAGGCGCTAATACATGGAAAGGTTGGATTATGTCGATCAGTTAAGATTTCATTTCATTCATTAGGGATGTTCACAATGGAGTTTGCGAAATATTGTTGACACTAATTAAATAGTCATCTCCTCATAATAAAAATGCATGATAAAAACGAACAAAATGGGGAAATAAATTCATGGGTAAGCAGTAAACATTGGTTAATAACAAAAATATACGTATGTAAAACAATAATAATAATTCTACTAATGAAATGATTGTACTCAGTATATTAGTAATGTGATGTAATGAGCAATACATTATAAACAACTGAGATGTTAAATGATTATTAAATAAATACCTGTAATTCCAGTCTGAGTCTGTCCATGATATTAGCTTCCAGTCGCTCTTCATGAGTTTACTTTGGACATGTGGACATGGGCATGTGTTTGGGCTACCTCTTAATAACTGCGAGAGCTGACGTAGAGACAACTGGGTACACAGAACACGAGTGGATACCACGGGAAAATTTTGCCTTGGAGCACCTGCAGTGTACCCAGGCCAACTGCCCAAGGCAAAGGAAACGTCATGCCTCTTTTACCAATTTAGAGCCACACTTTAAAACATACTCCTTCCTCTCCTGTTTCGTTATATATTTATTTTTCACCCAAACTGTCAGAGTCACAGCAAGGGTCCGTCAGATTTCCATAATGATAAATAGTGACATCTTTCAGCTGTCGTTCTACACTATATCCAGAGCTTCACACCTCACATTAAAGTATCTATTCAGAAATCACGTTTTAGTTACAGTTAATCGCACGATTTGACTCTATTCACAGGCAAAGAATAAAAGATGACCTGTCTACAAGACATATCGTCATATACTGACGCTGCACTGTTGTACAGTTGGAATTATGTATACCATGTGATGCATGTTTGTTTATATTCATTTCATTTTCATACGTTATTGTTGAGCTTTGAGGAAAAACAAACAAACAATAGTGATGTCCATATGTTCCTAGGAATTGTTTTATATAGGCCTGTTGTGGGTTCATTGAAAGATTCGAACACAAGAGAGTGAGATATTAGACAGATTTATTGAGTCATCACAGTATAAATATAGACGATTTTCGTGTTTCCGTTTGTATAAAAATAGGTTTTGTTTGACATAAAATCCTTATTAAATTAGAAAAATATATTACAGCACAATTAAGCAATTAAATACGACACAAAATGATTGCCAGTGGCCTTCTCTTCAATTCAGACTAAAAAGCTGAAAACACAGATAGTAACAATAATACATTACAAATAAACAAAACATGGATATATCCATACAATTCAGTTGTACACAATGTGTATACAGAATAATAATGGCACTGCCTTAGGAAATAAAGTTAAAGGGGGGTTCATTCTCAATGTTGTTGATGGATGATTTTAAGTGCAACTTTCGTGGGTCCTCTGGGGTCCAGACCTTCGCTGTTCTAATGATGTTCTGATCTTTTAACTGCTTCTCATCAGTCCATGACAGAGAGTGTCCGGCGAGAGGAGGCAAACCGTAGTCTGGGTCATTTGGAGATGGGGATCCTGGGAAAAAACCGGGCGAGAATTGTTTAATAATCATAATATTATAAATATTCATATTAAAATTAATAGCTAATAATAATAAATAAATAAAGATATACATACTTGTTCCTCTGTGGCAAATGATGACTTTCTTGGGTTGGTTTAAAGTATCACTGTGTGGGTTCCGGATCGGCATGTCGGACTGCACAAGTTCTGCAAGGAAGTTTATGTAGCCGATGGCCAGGCGTAAAGTGTCAACTTTCGAAAGTCTCTTCTCGTATGGTAGAGTAGGAATGTGAGATCGCAGTCCCTCGAAAGCATCGTTAATGGACTGCATCCTCCGTCTCTCCCGGACGTTGGCAGCTTGACGCAACTGTTGCATCTCCGCTTCGGATCTCATCCGCCTCCGCCTCTTCAGCAAGGGACCGTCTCTGTGAGGGGACAGTTCCGAGGTGCTGTCCGCGCATCCGTACGAGAAAGTCGAAGACGACGAGGAAAACGAGAAGTTGCCAACGTCACAATAATCTCCGTCCTGCGATATCCGACTGTCCTTATAATATTCTTGGATTTGATTGGTGAGGAAATCAACGTCCTCATCCAAAAAGTCGTCTGTGTCCAAGTGGTCCCTCGACGAGTGGTCCGTGAAGAAGTCATCGTCGTCGAAATAAGGGGAGGAGAAGGAGTCTAAACCTGTGAATGGATCCAACACAGTGTCCATTTTTTTGTGCTGTGTTGGTGTTGCCCAGTAACAACAATCGCCGACTCTTCGATCTTTCCTCTTGATGCTCAAGAGTTGGTTCAGTTTGAAAGGCGGCACGCGAGGACTCTTATAACTACATCCATAGTCGCGTGCCATTGACCGTAAGCGCCAACCAATCAGCGCTAAGCTTCCCCAGCGCCCGCTGCTCAGGCAGCTCACCTTAGGATAAGGCATGTTTACAGGCCACCCCCCCAGTACACGCCCCCTGAGCCCAAAACACCGAGACAGGACATGCTCCTAAATTGTCGACAAAGCGACTGCCTATATTGACAACTGTATCAGAAATAGTGTCCCCGTCAGTGGCCTAGTCAAACATTAATAAATGACCATAATAAATAAATAATTAAATTATTTCTTATTGATTTCTTTTTGTTTTTAAACCATATTGTATCGTTTACACACTTTATTCGAATGACAGAAATTTGTGATTTTACAGCACACTAAATATATATATATATATATATATATATATAATTAAGGAAACCCACATGTGCAATTATATAGGCCTAACTGCAAAGCACGAATATTTTGGGACTAAATTAATTTTCTAAAAATATAATAATACGCATGTCATCGTGCACTCTCAGAAAAAAAGTGCAAAAGCTGTCAATAGGTATTTAAATAGCCATTTTGTTCCAAAAGGAACAATTTTGGGTTCCCCGAAAAATCTTTAAGTGAACATTTCTTGTTTTGCACCTTTTGTGCAATAAAAAGGTTACAGTAATGCTAATGGTTATTCATGAAACCCTGACATTTTGAACCTAAAATGCACTGGTTTAGGGCAAATAAACGTGTAGTCTTGGAAAAGGTACCACCCCAGTGACATCTTTTGTGTCCTTTTTTCTAAAGGTCTATGAATTTTACAAAGGTTTTACAGTTATTGTGTGAATTGCCTAATTTCTCAGTTCCTCTGCTATTTAATGACCAGACAGACACGTAACAGCAGTTTAAGCACACGCTGCGCTCTCTTAATTTTTAAAGCTCTTTCCGCCATTAACGTTGACTGGATAAAGTGCACCCAGTTATCACATGTAATTAAGGGGTCAGAGAGGTAGGTATGCCTACTGTTGACCCTGTCACCTTGAGGCTCCTCTTAAAGCAGGTAACCATTCAAGCGCTTACCATTCTCGTGCGCGAAGCCCCTTCCATCGGCCTCTTAATTATCAAGACGTGCAGCTATGTTAAAGCCCCATTGGTTGTGCACGAGGTCTATACAATACAGCACAAACATTTGTGTATGAGCGATGTCAGTGAAAGGAGCTGTCATTTAAGAGGCAGAAAGGGTAAAGAATAGGTCTCTCATCAATCACGGGCTGTAGGGTGCCAGGCCGCGCGTTTGTATCGAAGCAGTGGACACTCGCCTGTCCAAGAAACAATCAAAAGAATAAGGCAAGAGCTTCAGCGATAAAGCGGGGGCGTTTGCAGCTTTCAATACGAACAACCTATAGTCACCCTAAAAGACCAATCTATGACAATACGTGTTCTTGAACAGGCGAAAAGAAAAAGTGAATGGCAAAACAAACATAAAAATGACTCTCACTGAATTATTACATCAAGAGAAACGCTATTTAAAAGACACCTGCAGAATGACACATTAAATCACGGTTAGTTTTGTAAAGACAAAAAAGTTTATAACTCAGATATTCAAATTTATGTATTCAGTGAAAGATGCAAGTGTCTTTATATAAAGATTACATAGGGTTTTACAAGCCAATGAGCGGCTTTTCAGAAAAGAAGCGTAGGCTACTCTAAGATATGAAAGTACTTCATTCTTTCCTATATGGTAAATAATTAAAGTTTAAAGGTAGACATAATAATACTTTAAAATGCATATTAGCAAAGTGTAAATCTTTTGTAAAGTACCTTTGGAAATAGTATGACCACATTGCGCGCTGGGAATTTTGAATATTGTGTTCATTGATATTATGGAAAAAGATGTCATGTTCGTGCTTTTATAAATGTAGGCTATAAAAAAAAAATTGAGAGAACAATGGATTAGCTATAAATTAGGTATTAATCATTCACGTTAAAATATATATGCAGGAAAACATATGCAAATCCTGCATTTAAACCTCCAAGTTAATTATCCTGAAATTATTTTTAAAACGTTTAAAATAGATTTATAATGAATAGCAAACAAATCACAATTAAAATAATTATTGTAAAGAATTGCAGTTGAAATTAGCAGGGAGCGCCACGCGTTTGACCGACAAATTCCCACAGACTTTTGGAAAAGAGGGAGTTCTGTCCGATAAAGTGGTGCTTAATGTTTTCCCTTTTAACACGAGACATCATTATACAAGTGCTTGAATAACAAACAAGAATAAATATACCAGCGGAGAAACGACAAGCAGCGGGTATGGTTTTATTATGTAGGGGGCTGGTTCTGGCATTAAGAGCAGTGTGCCTCACAGTGGTCGCCAATGAGGAGGTTTGTAAGACACCTCACAACAAATTATGCCGGTACCTGAGATGCTAACTGGTTGGAGCCCATAAACAACCCTTATTCTCTGCTATTCAAATAAAGATGGAGGGGGTCACTTTGTTAGTAAAAGGGAAAAAAGGGTCTGGTGAGTGTGTGGTTGTTGCACCCCGCTGCAAGCTGCAACGCGAGGGACAATCCGTGGGAATCACACCACTTGCGCGCTCTGCACTCAAAGAGACCCACTGCAGGCACTGAATGAACAGAGCAGCCGTACAGCTTGTATGCTAAAACGCGTATTTAGAATATTAAAAAAGGTGTTGATAAATGTCTGTTTTTGGTAAGAGGACTGTTCATTTAATTCATTTATTCCTTGGACGATTCTAAATTGACGAGGTGCCAACACACCAGAACGCATTTCTATTTCAATGTTCCGAGCATTTCAATAAATAGCCTAATGATTTAGTTTGCCGTCATAACATAAATAAGAAACGTCACTTAAAGACTATTTACCAAAGAGCGCAAAGTTCACGTTCAAGTGCATAACGCTCATATAAACTGCCCATGAATTGGAATGGAATGGTGCACCTGTAGTCCACTGTGGAGCGACACAAGCGGCACCTGAACGCCCACCGGTTGTTCAGCAAAGCGAGTCATTGAGCCATTAGGCACAGACAGGACCGTGACCGTCACCTTTGCGCTATCAATTAAGCAATGTCACATATCTCAGCGGCCGCGGCTGCAGACCTTGGGCTGGCATGGGAATAGCAACACATGGATTTTTGAACAGATATTACAATGATGAGCATTATAAATGAGACTTCTTATTTCAGGTCATGGTGCATTAGAGTTCACGAAGCGAGCAAAGGCTGCAAGCAGCAGGAAAAGACATCAAAAGCAATACTAATAATACTGTAAACAATAATTATTAAAACATTCATATATTTTAAACATTGCTATTATTATTGTCATCATATTACAGATGCTTTAGAAACAGTTTGGATTAACGAAAGGGAAGTTTACTTAATTCCAAATACAGTGGAAATCTCTGCTAATCCGTTTAATCTCTTGTGTCAAACAGGATTAGATATAAAGAGAGATTAAATGAATCAATCAATGACAATAATTGGGCTACTTAACAAGGTAATATGGGGTGATAGTAGGTGCACCAAACCTCTTGAACCGCCAATGTTTTAAAAGACATGATTTTGACTTGGCTTTCCTGAAAGACACTTCGTGTGCCAATTACAAAAATCTATTTTCAGCAACAAATAGTCAACGACTGTTGAAACAAAAGCCGCGCGATGTGAGTGGCATTGGTCCTCGCGTGTTGGGTAATGTAAAACGTTAAAAGGCACCACACTTTGTCGACGCGCCTGTCAAGTGGCTTTCATTGTTTCCACACTTTACATTTATTGACCTGGTATTCAAAAAGGTTGACTGGTAGACAACTATTGACTACAGGAGCTTTGCCTCTTTGAAGGGTCATAGATGTTAGGAGCGCAAGCTGCAGAACACTGGGGATCCCTGGGAATCCAGCCACATGCGCCAGAGCAACAGGAGCAGCAACAGCGCACCAAGCGCTCGTTCTCCAGCTTGCCAGACAAATTAGAACGGCAGTCGTGGGGTGTGGAGGGATTCCTGCATTCACAGGGATGAACAAATAAAGCCTTCTTTCTTAAGTGTCACATCACACGGGGAAGCGTTGTCCCTTAATGGGTTAAGAAAGGCAATGGTTTATGGCAGAAACCCAGGCTCAGCATCTCAATGTAGGCCTATCAACTATATTTGATCGAATACAAATTTCGATTAAACCTATTAAAGGAAGATTTAGATTTTATCCTAGATTAAAAGCATCAATATCACGGATCTGAAACTGGGGAATGTAGTTGGAAGCGTAGGCTAATCATAATCCCCTCAAAAACGTAAACAGCACCTAAAAGTGTTACATAGTTATTATTACGTTGATCCTCGCGGAGATTAAGAAGATTATTGATTCACTACATCCTAGACTAATTGATTCGTCTATCTGTGTTAATCTGAAAATATGGCTGCCCGCAGGCTGTTTCAGATTAGTGACGTGTTTGTCTTACAGCGTCCAGCAAATAAACCTCAGGAAAAGAGGGGGGTCGCCCTGTATCACTGCTCTTATTTCTATCCCCGCTTATTATTCATCTTGCAAAAAAGTTAACTACAAAGAAGTCTTACATCACACCAATCACCAACAAAAAATCAAATAAACTATTTAAAAAAATCTTTTAGGATTATAAACTAAAATGTATAGGTCTATCGTGAAACAAAGTCCTTAAAATTTCAGCTTCACGAAGAAGGAAGCAAATTGTTTATTTTTAACCAGAGCGAATCGAAGATGTCAGGTGGGCTAAAAAGGTGATGTAGGTTCAAATTTTGGACCAAATCTTCAACTACACACAAAACAATCTTGGCTAAATACGAACACTGACAGATGAAACAGATCTAATAATGGAGGAGGAAATTAAAACAGTTATGTAGCTGAAGTGTGATAGCCTGTTTCAAGCCAATGGACAAACACCAAAACGGTCAAATGTTGAATGCTACTTAAAATTAGTCATGTACTACAGGTGATTTATAGGTATGCCAAAAATATAAAAGTTTCATTGCGCACGGTCTTTGACAATATATTACAAAGGTTTTCTACTAAATTTGCAATGTCCAAACCGTGCACGGTTTTAGCTGTAATTTATTCCCAGCATTAGAAATAGTTTTGGTAATGAGCCTCCAATTGATAATCACTGACTTTTTTATTTATCTTTTTTTTTTTTTAATTCTCAAATACAAATCCCTACACTGATAAAGTGCGTAATATTAATTAGCCCAAGATGTTGTACAGACCACTTTGCGATTTGGCTATGAACAGGAAAAGACAAAACGATAACGGGCCTGTTTAAGCCATTCGGAGTGCCTTTTTACTTAGTTTAGACTTAACAAGCGCATATTATATAATATTCTGTTCTATTCTACATATAGCCTGTTCAAATGCTGCCTTTTCATGTAATTTCTACTTTTTTCCACTAAGGCGCATTTGCTAGCTGTGACAAGGACATGTGTGACCCATGAGTTGCCTTTTTTATCTTTTTTTTTTTCTTTTAATTTATAACAAAAGAACTTTGATATTATTGTCACACTGTCCATAAAAAGCCATATTATTACGTTCAGGCGTAAATTTGCGTTTTTCTTGCAGGTGTCTGAATGAGTCCTGAGCACGATATTCATTCAGGTAGGAGCTGAGTTAAGTTCGATGGTCAACATTTTATTAATTTTTTTTAATTAATATAACATTTTATCTTGACCATTTCCAACATCTAAACCCAACCTTACCAATGAGTAAACAGATATAATGATAGATGAATGACACTGATGTACAAGCACCAATCAATCAATCAATCACTTTTATTTATATAGCGCTTTTAACAATACAGATTGTAGCAAAGCACTGAACATTATCA
>JAUMHE010000043.1:10652916-10688160 GCA_032359235.1 Enteromius mattozi | reverse complement strand
TGTAAATGGTCATGAAAATAAAGAAAACACATTGAATGAGAAGGTGTGTCCAAACTTTTGGCCTGTACTGTATATATTTATATTTTTAAAATGCAATTAATTAATAAAACAGTGGAATACTGTAATAATGTCACAATTGTGAAAATTAAAGTCACATTTTAAGACATACAATTATACAATAAACAGTCAACTCTACAATATACAGTCACAAATAGGACAAATAATGTCAACATTACATAAAATGTTGTATTTGTGAAGTCAGAGATGAATAATTTATATATATAGATTAATGAATAAATATTTGGTGCTGTTTGGTGCTACTAGGAACGGTTTTATCATTCAGTCCTTATCTTGTGAAATAACCAATGCAAAGCTTTTTCATTTTCAATGCTAAAATAAATCAATGGGCATACAGATATACACTGCCAGTACATTTAGCTCTGATTTAAGATATATCCGGCTATTTCCCCACACATTTTCAGTCTAATATTTTTTTCTCTGTCTGCATGAGAGCTGCGAGGCCACACACTTGTGTAGTTTAAAGGGAACATTGATCATCAGTCCCAGAGATGGCAGCTGTGGTATTTTCCTGCCATACACAGACTGAGGACAGCTCTAAAATAGCCTCCATCCTTTGACTATGAGTCTAAATGATAGCTGCTGCCGGGCCAGGAACACAGTTTAGAGACAGTGGGAGGATTTTGCAGTTGCAGCCTGAGGGACGTCACAGCTAAAGCATCACCGGAGCGCACTGTGCAGTCAGCCTTACAAAAAGGTACAACGCTGTTCAAACAAATGCTCCACACTGCAACAGCCTACCTGTCAACATCTAACCCCTAGCTGCTATTCTAAACTTCCTGCCTTTTACTTCACCACCTCTGTTGCTCAATCTCTGCCTGTTGGGGGTCAGAAACCTCCGCTAGCGTTGTACAGCTCAGGCTCGCTTTAATATTTAAGAAGCAAACACCACTGGGTAAAAACACACATGCTACGGGTTTTAATGTTTTACTGATATAAAGCAACATGTTCAGCCTGTGTCCTGACAAGGGTGGCCATGTGTCTGAATTTAAGTTGCACAGTCCAGTTTTGAAATAACATGTCCGATTTGAGTTAGTTGAGTCAGTTGAGCTATAAAGACAGTTGCTAAATTTAAAACTGTATACTAGCATACTCCTCTTACTATTTAAAGAATATCCTGCGATGGCAAAAATTGTAAAAGTAGCATAAGTACGCAGTTTCAAAATTAACAAGTCACTTGTTTTATTCTGTTCTGAACAAACTGGTTGAATGAATCAATGACTCACTCATTAAATAAGCAATAATTGGTATCACCAACTGGCAGTTTCAGTTTCATAATACTTCTACACTCAGTATATTTTGTATTTAACACATTAATATCCTAACATTAATTATGCAATTGTAACTGCAGTGTAAGCTTTAAACATCTGTAAATACATCTAAATACCACTTCAGATGCAGCATGTGTGCACACTTCTGTAGTGCAAAGATGGATTTTGTTGATATTGATTTCATTTTGATTAGTAACAGCCTCATAGTATCTTATCATTCTAATTGCATTTACCAAACAAACATATGAATTTAAAATGTAAAAAAAACTAACTGTCTTAAAACCAATTTAAGGGAGAAAATATAATATAACCCTTATTGGAAATGTTTATTTTATGTCACTAATTTTACAGTTTTTATCCTGGCTTCACGAATCCTCCAAAATGTCTTTTTTTGTCCTTATAGAAATGGCCAAGAACAGTTCACCCCAAAATGAAAATTTTGTCATCATATACTCACCCTCATGTTGTTCCAAACCTGTATGAGTTTCTTTCGTATGTTGAGATAAAATAAGATATTTTGAAAAATACTGGTAATCAAACAGTTGATGATCCCCATTCACCTCCATAGTATTTCTTTCCATGCTATAGAAGTCAATGGGAACCAACTGTTTGGTTTATAAAAATTCTCGAGAATATCTTTTTTAGTATTCAACATAAGAAAGAAACATACAGTATACTGATTAGTAATGGCATGAGGGTAAATGATAACAAAATTTTCATTTCTGGGTTAACTATTTCTTTAAAGGCTGAAAATTCATGCACAAGAGTGTAATGCATTTTTCTTAAAGTAATACTGGGGAATGAGTGACATTAATGGAAGAAATTGCCCATCACATTCATTCATTACTCATTATGCTTTCTGACTCATTGTCTGCCCCCTGTGGTGAGGATGAGATATTGCACGCTAATGGTTTGCCAATTAGTTGTACTAAAAGACAAATACACAGCAAAGCCAAGCCATTAACAATTTATCAAAAGCTGCATGCTATTTTTACGATAAAATAAACATGAATAACAGTTTCAGTGGAACATTTTGAACATAAACAATAAAGTGTAAAATCCTAAACTTCGCTACACTCCACTTCAAAGACTTTGCGCACTACCCCAAAGGCAGTGTTGCAGCGTGTGATAAGGGCCTGCTGCGTACCAGGCAGATGGTGCTGCTCTGTTCGTCTGAACGCTCAGTGGTGTTCTGAAGGGGATGAAGGGAAGGTAGGTGCCCTCTCAATGTCAACCCTGACAGCTCCCTCAATTAGCCATCTCATAATTCGTCTGGTCGGGTCTCTGTGGCGAGGACATCTGGAAGGGCCCCCACTGGACGGGGATGAGTGGACACTGGTATCTACAGCTCAGTGATACAGGATCATTCACACACCTCCTGTCGGCCCAAACCTGCATGACTTTCTTTTCATTGTGGAACAAAGAAGATGATTTAAATAGTGTCTCTAGTCAATGGGGGTTAAATATAACACTGAACCCCTGCAACTTTCGTTTCATGTCGAAACATACTTCAAAAAAAGGTCAAGTTTGTAAAGACACAAAGGTGAATAAATGACAAAATAATTTTCATTGTGGGTGAACTATTCCTTTACCTCCAAATCTCTACATAGTGACTGTTGCAGCTAACTCCCATTTATTTTGGCTTTTTAACATTAAGCACTTTAAAGCAAAAAAAAAAAAAAAAAAAGGACATAACTGCAGCGCGTGCTAACAATATACAGAAAGTTTCGTCCATTGATGTGGACACTAAAGTAGTTTATGTGATGTTTATGTTAAGTCCCACCAAAATTTTTGTGGTAACCAGGTAAACTGGTTGCAAAAGGCAATTCAAGACTATGCTAACCCAGTTGGTGTTGGGTAAATACCGACTTTGACCCTAACAAACACCACTCAAATGCACAACAATTCTCATTCTCAAATCAACGTCAGGCACAGATAGAAGGTCAGGTCATGTCTGTCACATCTCTTGCCAGAGTCACCCCAGCCAAAGCATCACATCAGGCTCCTGCTCCCTTCTGAGTTTTGTCAGCGTGTGAAGTTTAAACAAATGGCAGCTATCGATTCCACAACCCTGCCAAACTACATCTGCCTCTGGCTGGCAGGTGCAGCCCATGTAGAGGAACACACTATCTCTAATTATCCACATCACACATCTTTCAGCAGCTGGCTAAAACACAAGCGGATGGTTATATCACCACAATATATACAAGCCAGTTATTTTCCATTGTTTGCTTAGTTTGCTTTAAATGAATGCTGTCAAATGCAGTACTTCAGTACCAAGTGATTACAAAAAATGATAAAGATTTTGCCACGGTATTAAAGTAAACATAATTAGTTATGTCCAAAGTGAATGTAAATAATGCAATGAATATAAAAATGAATTTTAGTAATAAAATATGCAGCTGAATATAACTAGCACTGTCATTTATAGTAATATAAATGTAAATAACCACTGTAAAATAACTGCTTTTTACATTTTAATAATTTTTATTTTACATTTTTTTGGACATTCCATAAATAATTACCTAAATATTTGTAGCAATGCTTAGACTGAAAAATACTAAAGTGGCATTATATTATATATATATCTTTTTTCAATTTGCAACTCTTTTAAAGGCATATAGTAATAAAATGTTTTCTAAGGATCCCAGTTGCTTGAGTTCTTGTGTGGTATTACACTGGGTGAGACAAATTGAAAGGATTGGTGTGTCTTAAAACATCACTGCCCCCATATTGATCTAAGGGCCAAACCCTTTAGACCACGCTGCCTCTAATTATTTTTAAAATCTCCCCGTAAACAAGGTCTGGCTGCTTATCAAGAGGGATGGCATGAAAATGAAAGCTTTGAAATAACAGTTTGTCAGTTCTGACAGGCTGTATTCCCTGGTGTTTTGCTCCCCTCCGATAGGAGCACCATGCTAATGGCCATAACCGAAGCTGTGACTCAAAGATGCGGTTCAAAGGCCTGCACTTCCACTCCATTAAACTAACCCACAGGTGACGTAAGCACTAACGTGAGACCCTAAAGGTTATCCTATAGGATTTTAAGAAACTTTAAGATTTCTTCACTTTCCCCTCCCTCAGCCAGCTGTCTTTTCTCCATAGATGCACTGAGGCTGGTGGCCATATGTTGGCTCTCTGACTAGCCGCAGGCATTTGGAGAACAGTAGGAAGACGAGAGGAGAACACAACACTCAAATCTGCATTACTAGTGCAGAAAGAGACTGCAGCACTGTCGCAACAGCATCATATAGAGTGAACGCAACTTCCAATAAGCATCCTGATTTATTCAAATTCAACATGTCAAAATTTGCAGCGTTGTGGATAATCTCTCATTTAATGTTTTTACTGACAAGTATTACATACTTGGGCTTCTCCAAACAAATTGCCAATGTGAAAACTCCATCAGAGACGCTGTCAAACTTAAACCCTGTTCACAGTGACAGCAACCTGCAGCGACAGCAACCGGAAGTCATTCATTTTCAGTTAGAATTGTTGATTAGCGACTAGTGTCCAGGGATTATCGGTTTCTTCTGAGATAATGCTTCTGTCAACATTTTACTGCTCTGTACCTGACCTGCTTTATACATTTTCGCATATATACATTTGTATATAATTTTGTCAAATTTCATCACTGCTAGATATTCCACAATGAACTGTTAGCGATATTATTGGAAAGTGAAAGCATTTTGGCCACTGGAGTCTGGAGCAGTGAAACTTATTCTATATGGAGTGACAAATCATGCTTTTCTGATGGGTGAGTTATTTGGTGGACACCAAGAGAACATTAACTGCCTGACTCCATTGTGTTTTTCTACAGTTGAAATGCTGGGTGATTATGTGACAGATGAAGCATTATGGTTAGTTTTATATATAATAAAATTTTATATTTGATAAAATGCACATCATTTGAAAGACAAGACTCCACTTCATCAAATATAAAACATTCACAAAGCATTTTACACTTCATTGTCTTTCTATAAACAGCTCTATGACACCCATCTTAAAATGATAAAGCATGTCACGTATGATTATTGCTATCTACATACTGTATAGAGATATAATAAAAAATAAATTGTAGAAAACTGAGCCAGAAATTCTAAGCGAGTTAGATTTATGCATTGATAATCATTCATCTTGTTCATGATATGATGTATTATGCAGCACTGCTGTATTCAAATGCTCTCCCCTGAAGAAATAAAATTGATTCCTTGTCAAAACAGACAGACATCTTCGCTGACAATACATTATGTAGCCCACCGGTAATGGCCAACAACAGAAACACATTCTAGCGACCAACAGCACAAACAAAAGGTCTGTACAATTACATTTAAACTAGGTTAAAATATTTTAAGAACAGACAAGCTTTCGTTCAATAGTAAACAAAAGCTTTGCATTTTCGAGACACAATTTTATGAAGATGTCAACTGTGATGAAATCAAACTGGGTTCTTATGCTGGGGGTGGATTAGTGATCACTGGGGTTTCAGATGAAAGAAAACCCCAGAGCAAAAGCAGACACAGGTCACACTGAGTTCACACATCCTGCCTGACATCTGGATCACTGTTGGTCACTTGAAATATCACAATATATTTTCAAATCTTAGCTTAGATGCTGTGCAATTACATGCACAAGCATATACATTATTAAAGATACTCAATTTTCAAATTCATATGTTCCTCAGTAACATGAAAGGGCTACTTTCATAGCACATGCAAAGATTTACTCTTCCTCTATACATCAGATTTAATTAACCAAATATACTCAATCATTCAGCGTCCCATTACCACTGTTATTGCCTCGCAGTGCTAATAAAAAGCAAATCAGACACATCCTGTCAGGGCTTCTGAGGATAAACATGTTGTGACCCACAGAAAAGCCAACAAATGAATATTGATTCTTTCTCTGGCAACCTCCTTGACACACGATAAAGAGTTTTATGTACTGTAGGGCTGGGCAATATGACCAAAATCTTGTTTTACAATATGTTTCATTTTATTTCAAGGTAAAATGCTACACTGCATAAAGTAATATGAGCATGTGTAATATAAGCACATGAACACATGTCTCTCTGACAGTTCACGGATATAGCTGAGTGGGTCTTTCACTACTGATTGTATTTCACTTGTTTTTAATCCGGACTGCTTAAAAATGTGCGCAAACAATACATTTACTGTATTATTTATACCCACCCCTAACTGCTAGAGTGCACTGCTAGATGATATATAGAACAACAGGATGAACGATAGGACAATAGATGGACAGACCACATGATAATGTATTTGCAGGCTGACCTGTGCTGCTCTGGATGGTTCTGACAGTAGTGGTGGTCCTTGGAGGGGAGGCCGGGAGCAAAGGCCCGTCGTCGTCCTGCGAGCAGCCCTGGTCGATGGCACGCACGTAACTGTGACTCCTCATGCGGAAGCACCCAGGCATGGGCAGGTCCAGGGCGTCCACTGCCTGTGACTCCATTTCACTGAACACACTCTCACACACTGCCTCGATCTGCCCGTTAACCTCAACCTCACTCACCTGCAGGCAGAGAAGAAGAGAGGAGAGATGCAGAAGGAAAGAAAAGACAAGAAATGAAAATTAGAAAAGAACAGTCAAGAGAAACAGACAGGGTAGAAGTCCGGGAAAGAGCAGTCCAACGAGCTTCAAGACCCACTTACCATGGGGCACTGTACTGAATATAGGAGTGAAAGGGAAAAACAAAGCCTGCAGAGACTGCAGAGATGTCATTAGGTGCAGGTAGAACACACAAGGCAGCGGCAAGAGGAGGAAGAGTCAAAAAAAGAAACATAGTGAGGCTTGAAGGACAGTTTCACAGGGTAAATGAAGGTGCAAGCCACACCAGCAGGGAGGAACTCCTCAAGTGCGGATTATTGAGAAGGTGGAAGACAGTGAGACAGTGCCAGGATCAACATGTTCATTAGTGTTGATCGTAACAGAAACTGAGGGTGAACGAGAACGGGTGGTTAATGAAGATGTGATAAGGTAGAAGTGTGGGAAGAGGATTTTAGAAAGGGTGGGTGTTTGGACAAGGTCTACAGCTTGAAACTCTGTCCCAATCACTCATGAGAGCTAGATGGGTATGTTATTATTTACTAACTGTGAAGTGTAGAGTCTATAAAGTCTTTACAGGAAGGTCTAAAGAATTTCTAATGTTAATAGTCCTCGTTTATTTTGTTTTTTGAGCTTTCATCAAAGAGCACATGCCGTCTCAGAGTCAACGTTGGCGCCAAATGACAATGATGTAATGCTTGCCATTTTGTAATTAGCATGACAAATCAGTGCTTGGGGACTAAGTGTGCCTAAGACGAATGAGTAACTGTCTGATGAATGCCATCCCAGTTCTACAAAACATGGAGCATGTTAGTCGGTTTGACATATACATCTGTGATTAAACAATGTTTATGGTGATGGCCCAAATTCATCTCTCCGGTGGCTGAATCAAAGGTTGATTTCATGGATTTTAACTGGACTTGCTGGACTAATCTGAACCGATTTTAATCTTCCTCCCCCTGCACCCCGCAGTGACGGTGTGTTTGGGGGTGAGCACAAACCTGGCTGATGGTGCTCATAGCCCTCATGTAGCTCTCGTTGCGCGAGCGGTATTGGGGAGAGGCTAGCAGAGCTTTGGGGTCCAGGGTGTCCAGGCTCCTATTGATGGAAACTTCACTCACCGCCCGCAAGTAGCTGTGACTCCGGATCTGCAGCTTTGGAGAGTGTTCTGTGGAGATACTGTACATGGAGGAAAAAACAAGAGATATTTATTTATTTGCTGAAAGAGAAAAATGTAGTACCTGCCCATTTTTTTAATTTAATTAATTAAAAATCATTTGAGAAAATAATTAATAATGGTAATTAATATTATGTGTAGATAATGTCATTTTTCCCATCAAATAACAATAAAAAAAAATAAATAGTAATAATATATAATAAAAAAATATATACTCATATTATAAAGCATATTTAAAAAAATTATATTTTTAAAATATTTATTTAATTAATATATTAGTGGGTTACATTTATGGTATCCATAAAAAGATACCATAAATAAGCACATCTTTTGCAAGAATTGTAAAAATGGTAGTAATAATAATAATAATATATTTTATGCATATTAGATACACACAATTTAGTGTGCAAATTCCCTCCATGTAAATACATTATTGAATGACAATAAAATATAAATAAATGTTTTTATTTATTTTTTTCTTTTTTTGCAAAAACACACGTTTAAATAAATGAGGGTGCTCTGGTCATTCTTCTGTGGATGGCATGATGCAAACTGAAAGCCACATATAATTTCCTCCAAGTAAAGGTGAAGCATGTTCTTTGAAGTCACGAATATTAAAAGCATTCAGATGCCACGCTCCTCGTCCCTTCATCAGCGCTCACGGGGGGGTTGGGTAATTTTGATTGTGAGCGAATCAAACGCTCATATAAGACCCCTGCATGTGTCCAGTGCACAGCAGCGTACATTATGGATGTGGCTCTTTAAATAGATAAAGCGACAGCTCCATCAGGTCACTCAGGCATAAAGCAGGTGGGGTGAGTGCGGCACACGGGCAAGGAGAGAAACAGCTAAACTCACTTAAGGCCACCCACGCAGCCCAGCACACACATGCCCGACGCTCGCGCTGACACTTTGCTGACAGGCAGACACCTTGCATCCGCATCAGCAGTATGGGAATTAGTGGGAGCTCCAGCATTGGCGTAGATCTCCCACCCTCCATCTGCATGGCTTCACACACACATAATAAGTGAACACAGCCACTCCTCGCGGAGCGGTGCGGTCCAAAACGCCCCAGGGCATCTCTCTACACTATTGGAAAACAGAATGGCTAAACTTCACAAGAAGTGCTCCGGGGGGCTGCATCCCCCCATGGTGAACCTGGCTTTGGGGAACCGGTTATGCATGATGTCATCGTTGCGGAATAAGCCGATAAGTTTCCGCCTCGCTGTCGTGGTCGTCTCGACGGATTGGTCGCTGTGCGGTTGTTAATTACGTCAGCCATTCACAATGCAGCGCTGTGCCTCACATACTTTCTGCTGCAGTGGCAGCTCCCCGAGGCATCTAAGACTGTCTATTTTCATGCTTCACAAAGATACGGAATTGCATCTGATGACTAATGTACATGTGAGTTATTTGGTCTTCTGAGCTATAAAATAAGCAGCTCAACTCCTACTTAATATAAAGAATGAGCTCGATAAATATAGACATCAAACACTCACTTAGTATTATTAATCATAAGCAGACAAAGTTAAAGGTCAAAGCACTGTCCCCTGGCATATAATCAGGGCATTAGTTGGTTGAAAGGATTGTGACTGTACTCTGAAGCAAACAAACCTCCCTTGCACATGCAGATGTAACACTGGCATTTGAAGCTTTTCTTCGTCAATAAACAGATAAAACCATCAAAATGCGGGATTGAGAAAATTCCACAAGATGAAATATTTATGAGTGTTCATAATGCCAGAACAGTATTACAAATCTGCAAATCCTCCAATCCTTGTCTGGGCTTTCCACTGCGCTTAGGGTGGAATCTCGGAGCACTTTCGAAGAGCTTGAGCAGATATCAATCTGAAATTGAAGCAAAGAAATTACACTGCTGTCTTGTCAATCCTACAAGTCAGACAGTGTTAATCTCAGCAACCAAATTACTGGGGAAAATGTTAACAAAGGATTTTCGGTTTCACCGCTGATGAAAATGAGATGAAAATTCTGTATCAAGTATCTTAAAGTATAGAGTTTAAGATAGTATACGATTTATATATGTGTGTGTGTATATATATATATATATATATATATATATAAACACTGTATGTCTGCATCCATGAATTGAAATGTGTTTTTTGTCAACTACTACAAAACCCCAAAAAATTAAATAAAATTAACCAAAATAAAAATAATATTACAGTGAAATAGGGATTAAATTTAATGGATATTTTTCACTTGCCATGTGACAAAAAACTAAGACTAAACAAAAAAGTGAGAATTATCACTGCACATTAGTATACAGTTATTATTAAAAGTTTTCAAAAAACCCTGTACAGGTAAAAAAAAAAAAAAACAATTAAAAAAGTAAATGTAAAATGTAAAAAAATTCAAAATTAAAATGTCACATATACTAAAATTAGATGTGATTTTTGTGATTAATATGTGAACAAATTATGAAACGAAATACTATACTAAATTGAATGGATCTTTGTCAAAAAAAGCAACAACAAAATTAGCACTGCACATTAGACTCCAGAAAGAAAAGAACAGAACAGAAAGAACAGAAAACAATGCAAGAAACGAGAACAAATACAATAATAAGAACAAACAATTGATTTAATGAACTCAACCCACCTACAGACCATTTGAGGCAACCTCTTTAGACGTATTACAGCACAAATCTGTTACTATGGCAACCCCACAATGACTTACCTAAACGTAAACCAACCCCCGCTCTCTCTCACACACACACACACACACACACACACACACACACAATGTACTTGCTTGTGCTGTGATGTGCTGGACTTAAAACCACAGTGATGCAGTCATTTTGCATATTAAGCCTGCTAAATTTATCAGTGGAAAACCTGTAAAGTCAATTAATGCTCAGAATAACTGACGAGCTCCTGCTGCTTACAAGACCTCAGTCAACTGGCATGGGAGAGTGTTTTACAATGCACAAGCTTTTAAGGAAGTCTCTGGGCTAATTAGAGTAATTACTTGTACCTTTGCCACTGCAGTGGCGTGCCATATTGTCCTTCCTTAATTAAATCCGCACTCTGCTCCTGACCGGCAGGAATAATGGTGTTGTGTTACTGTGGAGACGCTGACTGATATCTCCGCTGTGGGAAGCATGTCTTTCTGACCATCTAATCTCGCACCCTTCAATGTGTCCGTGTGGATCCTTTATGGGTTCTGCTCGTCAAGCTGTGTTAGGAGCCCCAAGTCATACAGCAGGTTGGTAATTAGCGCGGAGCTGAACCCTGGCTGATTAGCCACTCATTACTCAGCAGTAACAGAAAAGCCTGGTGACCTACATGAACAGGAGTCAGGAGCCCATGGGGAAGCAGGGCATGGAGGTACAACAGTCCAGACCAATCAATATGAGCTCAGAGCTGGACCAAACCAAAGGAAGAACACAAAGAACACAGTTCCAAGTGGTAGTCAAAGGGCACGAATGCCCAGTTTGAGGTTAATGTTTCGCTTAAACTTTAAATTAAATGTAATATCTCTCAAATCCAACGGCAGTCATTTGATATTATTTAATTTATACAACAGCGAGTCTTTGACGCCCCTCTGGATAGACTGCTAATGGATTTTCAATTTGAATCGCAAAGACATGATTAATTTGAATTGTGCACCGACCTAGAAGGAAAAAGCTTTTGTATATCACATTCATGTTCTTAGCAAATGCCTTCCTAACAAAGCAATTTACTGCATAAAATAGTAATACAAAAAAAAAGCAATAAAAATAGCAAAATAGAGAAAAAGACTGGACTCTATTAATTTGCATCAAAGATTTTTTTTTCGCTCAAAGAGAAAGAACAGTAAGAAGATAAAAAAAAAAATGTATGGAACTATATATATATATATATATATATATATATATGTGTGTGTGTATGTATGTATTTCTGTCAGGACCACTATCATCAACGACGATTGACAATTTGCATATAGTTTGGATTGGCGGTATGGTTCTGTTCTGGGCAAGACTGAGCAATGCGAAAAATACTGAAGGACCTTATACAGTATATGGACGCTTAGATAGGTGTCGTAATCCTATAGGTAGATAGGGATCAGCTTAAAGTCAGCTGATGCAAGATTGACTAACATGACTTGCCAGAACTAACGCTACACTTCATATATATTGTCACGGGAGGAGCTTACGACAGACACATCAGGAGTGGCGTCAGGCCTCTGAGAGGCTTTTATTGAACAAAAATAATAAAATAAAGTGTCCAGGGGAAAAGTGTCCAAAATAAAGAAGGGAACTGGTGTCCTCGTTGTGCTGCAGGGCTAGTGAAGGTCAGGCAGTGTTCGCGGGGGAAGGGTCAAGGTAAGGGGCAGAGTCTGGTGGCTTCGTCCTGCTTGGCCCTCACTGCACGTGAAAGGAGACTCAACAGCCCAGCAACCTGGCCCGACAGCCGTCTCACGGGTGCGGTTCTTGTCCGGACCATGGGTCCGGCGGCTCGCGTCTCTGGCAGCGTGGCGACCCCTCAACGCACCCTTCCTGGACCCACGAAGCCACCAGCGTGCATGCATGGGGGAAGAGACCGGTCTCCCGAGGAGAGGCGCGCTCGGCCTTTAACAGCGGCGGTGATGAGGCTTCATTCATCTCAGGTGTGCCCCATCACGTGCCGCCAGACCTGCTCGTTCCTGCACCCCTCCTCTCTCACACACCTACTCCTGTCGGAAGCCTGGTAAAGGGTGGCGATGATAGCTAGGGGAGCTGACTCGTCAATATATATATATATATATATATATATATACACACACACACACACACATATAAAGCACAGGAAAGGACAAAAATCTAAAAAAAAACAAAAACAAAAAACACATTTCCATTACCCTTTAAATTGTGCAAATTGAAATTGCACCTAATGGATCAATTTTGCAAAAAAAAAAAAACCTACATTGCAAAAAAGTTTTGAGGTGGTTATTCAGGCAATTTGAAAAAGGTATATTTTTCAAAACTCCAATGGAAACAGGTATTTTCACATTTACAGGTCACTTGGAATTTGTAAAATTCACATGAACTTTCCTCACTATACTATAACCTCCAAGAAACACCTCTTATGTGGTTGGTCTCAAGCATAAGGGGCTTTCCTTTCCATTAATGCTTAAATAATTGACTCTGCGGATGTTTGCAGAACAAATCTGTAATGAAAATGCAATATTGCTGCTATATGCTATTATAGTTTTATTAATATTTTCAATTTGTTTATTATTTTGCAGTGTTTTTCTGATTTTGATTTCATTTTTATTTTCCTTTTTTTTTTGAGAAGAAAAAAAGGAATGTTTTACAGGCAGCAGAGGAAAATGACAAAAGCCTGACTAAATTGACATGTCCTATCATAAAAACTGCTGAAAAAAATGAGAACCCAAAACAACAGAGATCTGAGTCCCAGCCAAATTAATATCTTGACTAGAAAAACAGACTCTCCCTGCACCTCTCCATAGGGAGATGAGTGCAGCACAGCAGATAAAACAGACAGTTAATAAACTCGTCATTCTCTAAAGCTACATGGTAACAGATCTGCATGCTTGGCAGGTGTTAAAGGTGTTGACTACAGCACTGGTGCGCTTTAAAATGGGGATTGGACAGGCAGAGGATTTCGAGCTGTTAGGTGGCCAGCTGGATGATTATTACGTGGCTAAAGCACAGTCATTCTTTAAGATATGCCAAGCTTTGGATACCAACGCAGAAGAACATGGTTAGAGATGTTGCCAAAATCAAACACTTTCATGCTTACTTTTATTTCACTTTACTTGCAGTTTAAGTAACACATGCATTATATTAGGTAATCTCTTAACTGTGGAACTCTATGGAATAATAAAAAATAAATAAATGTAAACTGAAAATCAATAACCAATTACCGAATCAATTCAAATTATATAATAACTTCCATCAATGCAGTCCAGATGTTTTTATTTTGAAGGTGTTGGATAATCTACTAATCCAAATATCAACACAACAGGATATCATACATCTTTTGCTTCTTGGTTATTGTTGAATAATATTTGTTAATAATCTTTTTGTGCCAATTCCACAACAAATCTGTCATACTGGTTATGGGATCAGCTTTCAGGTGATCAGTAAGTCATTTGAATCAGCAAATCATTTACACGACTAATCAATTTAGCTCGTTCAAAAGATTGAGTTAAATCAATAACTCAAGAGTGAAATTTAGTTGGACTTCCAAAGTGGTTTAAATGAGTCATTACAAAGCAATCTTGAATCAGCCATCACTAGATGAAATTGCAGCACACAGTCACTGATCAATTTAGTAGTTCATTATCTGAAAATAGCCATTTTTCTCACAGCGTCTCAGAGAAGTAGTGCAGTTCAGAACGGAAGATCTAAACCGGATGTCAGGACTGAGCTGCCCGTTTCATAAAAGAAAATAGGTGGACAATTACCTAGATAATCTACAAGTATTACATATGTGACCCCTTTCATTTAGCTCATTTTCCCAACAATTTTCAATTGTGTTCATTCTGAGTAAAAAAAAGAAAAAAAAAAAATTATTTCACGCTACAGTAGAGTAAACAATCATTACATATATAATTTATTTTAATCGAAAAATTAAATAATATAATAATTCATTTAATTATTTAATTAATAATACTTTATATAAAATCCAAAACATAAAATTAAAGAATTAACTGCACAAATATGACTGCATGATGCATGATTCTGTACATGGAAAACAATCAAAACAGTAACTATTTAGTAACTATTTCCTTTTTTTTTTTTTAAATGTATAATTAGTATAGTCATTAGTATAGTTTTGTTTTCTTTTTAATTTCAGTTAAAGGTTTAATTTGTTTGCTGTTTCATTTCTGTCATTATGTCATTTCATTTTTATATTTCTTTCCCCTTTTAAATAAATATGTTCACATAGTTTTAAATATTTAGATTTAAATATTTTATTTAAGTTGAAGTTAAACTAAAATAAAATGATATATAATTACTTTTTAAATATTTTCTTTTATTTCAGGTAACATTTATTTTATTTAAGGTAAAAAAAAAAAAGTTTTCAAATAGTTTTAGTCATTCAAAAATAAATAAATAAATGAATAAACTTTTCCACTACAAATATTAATACAAACAACACAATGGATCTAAATCTTAAACTTACTTTAGAGTGGTCATCTCTGTGAGTGATGGCTGGGTGGCTTTGAGGTAGCTGGCCCGTCGTGCCTGCATCTTGGGTGAGGGTTTAGGGCTGCCGTCCGAGTCGCCGCTGTCATCCTCCGCCATGGCTTTCACATAACTCCCACTGCGCATGCGTCTGCATGGGATATCCTCATCTTTCCCCAGTGGGAAGCCTCCCCACTCGTCTTGAGGGACCTGTGGGGTCAGAGGTGACACTGTGTCATGAACCTCTTCTGAAAGGTGCATGTCACTGTCCAAACTGCCTCCCATGTGCTCAGCTCCACAAATCACCCATACACACACACACACACACACAGACACACTCTCATCCCCACTTCCTCTCTTTGAGCCGGCAGAGATAATTAATGAGGCTGCCGGTGTGAGCTTGCATGATTACACTAACGACGCCTCCCTGGGTAGTTAAGCATCTGTCTCAGTGCAGCTCTCCCAGGGCAAACTCTTATCAATAGGACTCTCTGAAAGCATGAGAAGTCGGACAGCGGTTTCAAGAGAGAGGAACAACTCAGACTGACAAAAGAGAAAAGCTTTCATTTTCAACTACTTGGTTTTATGATAATCAAATGCTAATAATCTAATTGAAATAAAGCCTTGGCAAATGCTTATTAAGACTACATAAAAGCAATAAAATGATGTAATAAAATGAGAATTGTATGAATCCACTACTTTGAAGACCATTTCTGAAGTGGACCAGTGTGTAAAAAACAGCAAAAAGAAAAAAAAGTATTTAATTTGAAATAAAAAAAATCATAAAATTAAAACTTAAAATCTTTGAGTACTTAAAACTACTTTTTTGTCACATTTATGCCAAAAAAAAAAATATATATATATATTATATTATATTTAAATGCTCAATAATGTGTCACTGTCACATTTATGCCAAAAAAATAAATAAATAAATAATAATAAAAAAAATATATATATATTATAATATATTTAAATGCTCAATAATGTGTCACTGTCACATTTATGCACAGTGACAAAGGCTCAATTTCCAATATTATATAGCTACATGCTTCCTTTTCTAATAAATAAGGTACAACTTCAACTTTATGCCAGCAGATGTAGAAGCAGGACCTCATTTGGCCAAAATACCTGCCAGTTTGTTATAAATATCATTGTTCAGCACATACATAAGCACTCTGAGTCTAAGCACACTGATTAATTTTAATTGAGTTTACATTCACAGAAGTCTGTTAGACTTGGTGGTACTCTTATCATATAACAACAAGGATCCACAGCGTCAGTTCCATTGTTTAAATGACTCATAAAAACATAAAAGTAAATAAATTAATTAATAAAAACAAAAAAACAAAAATGATTCACTTATTACTGAAGTTGGATAAATAACATTATGTCAGGAAAATAACTGGAAAGAATTTTGGTCTATTTTTACATATATATTATTTTATTATTATGTGGATCTGGGAACATCCAGCCTCGTTTAATAGAACACTGTTTCCATGCAAAAATCAAACATCAATTCAAAGTGTCAGAATGTGAGCATGCAAATTACTAAGGCCATACAAAACTCCTGCTAACAGAGAGCACAGCTGTGTGTATGCTGCATGCATCACTCTGCACGGAGGTTCATTTTAAGGTTTGGAAAGAGATTCTCGGCTGGCATCGAGAGAAAATCCCACTTTAAAGAATTTCACTGTGATTATATGAATCAGCGCAGAGCTTGCGTTACTGGGGAAACGGCTGGCCTTGACGTCAGGAAGTGTATAAAAGGCAGTCAAAGGAAGAATGACTCCAGTAACACCGGTTCTTTGCCCACACACACACACACAGACCTGACAAACACAAAAACTTCCTTCAAAGATACCACCAACACCCACACAAGCCTTTAGTCAAGTCGAGTCTGATGAGCAGAAAATGAAGATAAATCCTGCTGAGCAGATCTGGGTACAAGAGTCCTCACAGCAGACTGGGCCTCACTACTTCATTTCAAGGGATGAAAGACTGTGTCCCACATGAGAGCTACCATTTGCTTCCATTAACAGAATTTTAAGTTTATATCTTTAGGTGCTTATTCTAGCCCCATTTTTTTAGCACATTTAAAAAAATGCAGTAAGCAATGTTGGCTGCTAGCTAGAGCTTTCTCCAGACAAGGGCTGTGTGACTTTTTAAAGTGTTTTATATACCTTTATTTCGATAGGAAAGTAAGTGAACAGGAAGCGACGTGGGGGAGGGATAGAGTGAGAGAGAAAGAGAGAGGGTGAGAGAATGAGAGAGATTGAGAGAACAAGAGAGAGAGAGACAGGGATGGAACCGGAAAAGGTCCGCAAATCAGGACTTTAACTCGAGAGCTTAATCAAAATAACACCTTTTTTGATATGGCAATTATATTTTTATATATGTGTTAATATATATGTATTAATACATGTGTTATGTGGAGGGGTGTTCGGCTACTGAGCATTATCGGCCGATAATAGCTTGGGCACATTTGATCGGTGGCGTCTAAAAAGGTCAACCTCAAAAACCGATTCCAAGCTGGATGTGTCTGCTGTAAGAGACACGCAGTGCATTGTCTCAGTCTCTGTCCGGTACGGGTGAAATAATCACAATGCTAAAGGTGAGGTACAATTCCTACTAAGGTAACTCTATTATACCATTTCCAATATTAGCTTTCATGCAGTGTGCATGTGAATGTAAACGATCTGCAAAGTTGTAAATTCCAAAAGTGCACGACAAATAACTCCATGCAACCTAAACGAGTTGTTAGTAATTTGAATCCCATTTCCGGGATGGCTACATGTCACGGCGTAAAACATTTGAATAATACCCGCAATTATGTTGTATGTTGGCTGGCCGTGAACAACTTAAGCCCGCCCACACTTCTTTTTACTGATGACTTCTGGCACAGTAGACAAATCGCAAAAGACTGGGCCATCTGACCAATCAGAGCTGAGTAGGCTCACGGAAAGGTGGGGTTTAGTGAGAATCTTAGAACTACTTTGAACAAATCGTTTGAGAATCACTGTAAAATGAAGTGATACTAAACTCATATTTTGAGAAAAGTGTTTTTCCACCTTCCATGCATGTAACCCTATTGTAGGAGACTTCCAAAACAATATTAGGAGCCTTAAAAACTGCATAATAGGGGCACTTTAAATAACTTGTAAAGTAATTTGAAAACCTTATGTGAGATGTAATTTGACAAACACCGTGCGTGAATCACCGCGCACTGCACAGCTGACACAGGAACTCTCACTGGCACAATGGAGGCAGGGTTGCGTTGTCACTAAAGTTTATAAACTACATTTTTTTAAGTCTTGCCAGTGTTTACAAATCTTGCGAAATGCCAGGCTTTCTGCAATCAGAGGCACATTTAAAATTGGAATATAATTTAATTTCATTCACATGTGTTTCATATAACCCCTTCTGAATTACAATCTTCCATCAAAATGATTTTTTGACATTGAATTATTCCAGCTGCTCGGAGAAAAGGCTGTATATATGATCTGCCTCCTGCAGTATCCTCACAGGTTTTGGCCTTGTGGCTGGGACAACTTCTTTAAGTTTACACAACGTAGTGATGTAGTTTTTTGGTCATACTGTGTATCCCTATAAACAATCAAACCTGGAGTTTTATTTCAGAAAGAAATAATCTAATCTAAAATTTTAAGAATCACTGAAAACACTATACTGATTGATCATTATTGTGATCCTCCTCAATGCGTACACACACACACACACACACAGAAGTACTCCCCAAAAGAACAAACACGAAACCCTAAATGTCTGTATAAAATCTACAACATCAACATCATAATTCTAACTTGATATATAATAACTTGCTAAACATCTAAAGAATCTTTCCACAAACCTTTAGAACAAGAACAGCACAGTGCAATGCCCTGTCACTCACGGTTACTATGGCAACTGGCGTCCAGATTTAGCCCTGAAGAAAGATGCCAATTATTCTTTGTATTGACAGAGCATGATAGAGAACATGTGAGACATCCTGCCAGCTCAATTTAGCCTCTGAATTAGTATGTGGCTGCCCACGTGCAAACTCTGATTCACAATGCGCTGCAGGTGGTCTTAAGATCTTCTATAGTTTGCTCGTTTAATACATGTATAACGTAACGGGTTACCTCATTTGTCTGTTTGCTCGGACTATGAGGACTGTGCAGCCTTACGTATAAAAGGAATAGGAAAAACTTTAAATATTACCTAAAGTTATACCTCTTACCACTACACTTTGTTGCATGTTCCTGGGGGTAAAGGTTATGTACATTTTATATAAAGCTGATTCTAATCCTTACCAGCTGTTTGTTGTAGGTCTGTAAAAGAAAATATATTCCCCTTGCGCAGTATATTTCAGATGTTGTTTAAGCTAACCTTGATAACCAATTGTTGTTCATTTTAACCAAAAAAGTACATACTGCAGCTTTAGCAAAATGTTTTGCACCTTGGTTTCTTTAAATTGCATTTTAGAGTCAATTGATCTTCTTGTTATTTTAATTCAACTTCATGTGCAATTTAGATTCACACTGATGAATGGAAAGGGAGCCAATTATTCACTTCTGAACTTTGCAGTGCTCAGTTGCATATGGTATATGCTAAGCTAGCAGGCTAATCAGCTAACAGTATGCTAAGCTAGCACGTAACCGTTCATGACACCAAATATAATGGATGTAGTCTATCCTCTTCATACACATCTACAAGAACAGCACTCATCCAACTCCACCACCTACACAGACAAACACATACAAACTCACACAGAACCCAACAAAATAAGAACTTAGTAAAAACATTGGTAAAAAAAGTGATTTTCAGGTATAGAGAGGGAAATAATACCAGTCAGAGATTGAATGGATCCAAACAGATGCTTGTCAGCTAAACAGAAAGTAAGGCAGCTAGTGGGTTGCACTTACTTCTCGGCAGAACTCAAATCAAAACTGGAGGCTCTCTCCAGTGGTGGAGGAAGAAGAGGAGGGGTGGTGGAAAGGTGGAGGTGGGTTAGGTGAGCATGTGGGTGTAGGGGAGAATTGAAAGGCATTTTGCATACCTGCAAGAATTGGCATGAGCGCTCCTGCTGACAAGCCTCTGCTTTCACTAGAGCCTTATCTACATTTACCGAGGCCTTCTGGTAGACTTGACGTGCTCTGCTCACCGTGAGAGAGGACGACCACGAGCTCTTCTTCACGAGCTGTGACGCGTCCACGCTCAGCGGGATGCTCGTGCACGTCGAGCACTTGCCCACATCATTGCTGCTGCGGGAGTTTTTAAGTGCCTGGTCATTGATGGTGTTGTAGGCTTCCAAGAAGTACTGCGACTGTGACTTATCCGGGTGACGGCCCATGGTCATGACGCCTGGTGGTCCATGGTGAAACAGGCAGGCCTCGCGCTCCAATTCATCCGAGCTCCAGTAGCCAGAAGGTGGCGTCCTGTTCTTGGGTTCAGCCGACTTGCAGCGCTCCCGGCTCTTGCTGCGCTTGCGATGCCGAATAGCAGGGGGTTCTCCGTCTGGGCTGGCCTTGCCTCCGTTGATGCTGCCCTTGCCATGGCCGTGACCATGGTGTGGGCCCTCTAGTGAGTGGGACTTGGTGAAGAGCTTCTGAACGGAGTGCACCAGGTGCCGGATTCGTCCTGGGCTGTCGCTCCGTTGCTCCAAGGCTGCGGCGGCACGCTTGTACTGCAGCGTGTGATAGCCGTCCCGAGGCACTGGGAGTTGCCGGTCAAACTGATCCAACAGGGCGACTGGGAGACGCTGTTGACCCTTGTTGGCTGGAACCCCTCCTCCGGTGTAGGGAACCACAGCGGTCTCATCCTTCAGCTCGTGCTGTGAGCTGTAGTGTCGGCGGGGGAAGGTCCCGTAAGGCACCACGCAGTCGGGTTGGTAGGGGCTTCTCTGGGAGTAGTAAGAGTGGTCGACCGGGTGGGGGTTGTCGATCTGGCTGATGAGGTAGGGCTTGTGGTCCAAGTGGTGACCCATGGAGTCAAAAGAGGTGTCACAGGTCACCACGTGGTGGTGGCTGCGGCTGCTGGATAAGCCTTTCATCACAGAGATGGAATAATCCAGCGAGGGTCGGAGGCATCCACGCACAGTACGGCTCCAAAGTGACCTGACGGTCTGCAGGGAACACATAGAAAGACATAAATGACCGTGAGCTAAATGTGCTAATGTTTTCATGTTTTGTTTTGTTTTGCTCAGCTCTGTGGGTCAATAATAGGATACTATTTTCTTTTTTTGCACATCTATTAATTTATTTAAAAATACAATTCACAGATATAGTGACTTGAATATACCTCAGATCTGAACTTTGAATTCTGAATTAAAATTCCAAGAATAATATTATGATATTTACAGAAATATCCATATTTCAAATGTAACAAACACTTTTCTCTCACGCAGTGCCAGTGGATGTTGTAAGATGTATATTCTGCATGTGCCTCTGGGAAATGTAAGCGCAAAGGACAACGTTTCTGACTTCAGCAAAATAAAACCAGTTTCCTCTTGGCTTTTATTGAAATCTTCTGATATTTTTCTTTAAAAATCCTCATTTTGTGCTTCTAATTTGTGACCAGCCTTTTGTTTTTTCGTCACTGATCATGCAATAGCTTACATCGTCCAGCAAGACTGTATCCATGCGCCACAGTCATCAGAAATGAGAAAAAAGTGTTTATGTTTGAAATATGGATATTTATCTTATTGTATTCCTTTATTCACCCTGGAGCCATGTGACGGACATTTTATTAAGGATGCGCATACTTTATTTAACGTCTTCCGAAGTGTATACAGCAAACACCCGCTTAGTCCCATGGAAAGGCTTAGAGGGGTGTGGACAGTTTTTTAATATAACTCTGATTGGATTTGCAATAAGAAAGTCACATACACCCAGGATGCTTCGAAGGCAAGTAAAGCCCAGCCCAATTTTCATTTTTGGGTGGACTAACCCTTTAACCCCTTTACCAGCAAGTACCAGTTCAATAAAACTCTTGTTCTTTGCAAAGTGGAACCACAACCACTTTGTGAAGAACAATATGAACTCAAACTAACCAAGCAGAGCTGATCTGATCAAATACCTTGTTAGTTCAATGAACATCTGTGTTTGACATTACACAGCAACAGTCAGGCTTTCAAAACGTTTTTTTGTCTGACAGTACTTGAAAGGATTATTCAAGGCTGAGAAGTCTTGACATACTTTTCTGTTCTTCTCAGATGGAGGGGAAGAAAGCTGAGATTCAGATGATAGATAGACAATGTAAAAAGGAAAGTAGTATTGAGAATCACAATGAAGTATTCAAGAGGAACTAGGTCCTTTGGTGTTCTCGGAGTTAACTTATGAGTTAAAACTTTTTTGTATTTCAGTGCTACCAAAGATTTCAAAGTTTTTGAATTTCATTTAAAAAAAATGAAAAAATGGCTAATTTCAATAGCTCACATAGCAGGAAAGAGACACAGGGAGGAAAATATATATTTCAATATTTTTTTTCGCAGTTATATCCTTGGTTAATTATAATGTAAATAAAATGCCGTATCAGGGAGCCGCTAATAATATGCACAATCACGTTTTGTTTTAACTCTGTTTATACAAATGAGCGGCAGTATTTTCCACCCATTTTACAAGATCAGGTGCTTGTCAGTGTTGCTCAGGATCTGTAAATCATTCACTAAGCTAATCATGTAGTTTAGTGGCTCGCATTATTTTATTGGAACGGGTTATTTTCTTTCTGTGCCTTTCCAAATACAGACATCAACCCATTCCTGCACTTCACATCCCCTGCACTGTCATGAGTGCCCTCAAGCTCCACTAGAGGGCACCCGCATCATCTCACCTCCCTTGGACTCATTTTCTATGGATTCAATATCCCATCATGCACTGCACACCCAAACCTGTTCACATTTAGTATCATCACCTCTGGACTGCATTTCCCATCTTGCACCACACACTCTCACCTGTTTCAGATTTGCAATCACACACCTGCTCGCAATTAGCCACACCCACACCCTCATTTTCCACAGCATTTAAGCCAGACTCACACACCAGCATTCGCGAAGTCTTGATTTGCTTAGCAGTCATTTCCGAGCGTTTTCCCGTGTTTGTTTTCTGGTTCTTTGTCCTTGGATTGTTACCCTTTTGTGATTGTTCGCTGCCTACCCTGACTATTGCTTTGTTTTTTGACTCTGATTCTGCCTAGTCCATCCCGCACGCCTCCGTCTCCTATATCACATGCACAGCCTGGAACATAAAGTTTATTTCCATGATCTGCCATTTTCGCTACTGTCCTCGATTGTTTCTTCACAATACTTGCAAAACTTCTGATGGTTCGGCTGGCGGCTAGTCTAGAACATGGGAGGGTATGTTCAGATTTGCCTGTTTTACAGTGGACTTTTTTTATTCATGGGACTTACACAAGGAGGAGAAAACATTGGTGTTTGAGGCTCACAGTATGCACTTTTCATGTACAGAACTCTTATTTAACTATACCAAGGAAAATACAATTTTGCCTTCTATGTCACCTTTAAAATACTTTTTCGACACAGGACCAACATGTTAACTAATGACTAAATCAATCAACTAATCAAGTAGAACAACCCCTAGAACATTACTTTTATTTCATTACCAATCACAGCTACTTTCAGCCGCTCTCTGTCAGAGTCATTAAGATCAGTGCATGTTGAGCCTGATGGGACACAAGGCAGCACTAAGTCTACTGGGGCACTATTTCAACATGAAGCCTGATCATTACTCCTAGAGCCTCTGATTTGAGAAAATCTCAATTTCCTTTTTATTCCGATGTCTTTTCAGATGTTGTCAGAGCCCAGGCTTTCATCAAGGCTCTTCTTGGAAAGCTCACACTCAGTAATTGCTTGAACTTAGTTCACAAAAATCTAAACTGATTGTCCTATTTATCAGTCAGGCTATCTATTGTCTATCTATTATCTATAAAATTAACTGGGATAAACCACTTCGTCAGGTATGTGATGTGACTGAATCACTCATGTGAACGACTTTGTCATCCCAATTTTGGGCTTTTTGTAAGGCATACAGCCAAATGTGGCTAACTGCAGATGGTTAGCATATCCTCATTCAGCCACACTAATTGCATGACGTTGGATATGAAGAAGAACATTTGTTCCAAGAAAGAGTGAAAGAGAGAGAGAGCAGCAGAGAGAGTGAGAGAGAGCCAACCCTGTTATTAGAGAGGTTATTATTGGGCCTTGTGACAGTCTAATGGGAGGGGGCTGTTGCAGCTTGGAATGCAAAGCCACGAATCTCAAACACCTACATGCCACACACTCATATCACACACACACAAACAGGAAGAGAGGAGCTCATTTACAGCAAATCTTTAGACAGCCAATTGCAAAGCCACTGATTCACATAGCACTGGGGTTCACATTGGCGCTGTGAATGTCCTTCACTGTCATGTCAGCATCACCTATCCTATTCATAACATCAGCCAGATATACATCATCTATAGCTCATGCTCTGTACATAACTATATATATAAAATTATAAATTCTAAAAATGCACATGAAAAACCTATGCGCACATCTGAGTAGATAAACTTTATCCAATTAAAAAAAAATTGCATAAACTCTGATGGAAACACATTTATCGAATAATTTCCTCGCTGTGCATGTGCCTTTGCACTAAGAGACGGGATAACTTGAATACTTGATCTCGTTCACACAGCAACTAGATATTGTTATGGTCATTCTGTAATGGATAAGCAATGTCTATTGTCTAAGTATTTCTGTATAATCACTGCATTCCCAAACAGCAGCATTCACCTTCAAAAGCAGTGACCGCATTTATTGTGTTTCGTCAGCCCGCTCTGAGGCTCAAGTATGCTAATTTGTCTATATCGTATATGAAAATTATTATATTCAGTGCCTTCTGCTATATTTTATTGATATTTAGTGCCAGTTTCCCAGGAAGTGACATTTTTGTTCTCTTTGACTCGTTGGATGGAAATGGTACTTTATTCGCATATGTTTAATGCAATATTCCAGTTTTGCGCATAAGTTTATTTACATTTTTTTTGGATGGAAACATAGCTAATGCTAATGTAGTTGGTCTTGGCAGAATAGATATGCTAAGCTACTGCTGCAGAAGAGCAAGTACCAAGATTTTTTACTGACAGTAAGAAATGCTGCTGCTGCTCATATGAAATAACCCACATATAGCCTACACGAATCGCCCCGTATCAGATCTATACATGTGGAGCTGGGGAAGGTGAAGGGTTTCTGAAGTTCACTGCAACAGCTAGAGTTCTAGACGAGTGTTTGAATATTGAGCACCAAGCTTACTGGCTGCTGATACAATACAATTTGATGGATATACATTTTTAAACATAGCAAGAAATATGAATCATTTGTAACATTACACATGGCTTGACGTATTATTAATTTCTATACAATTTCCAAGCGTGTAAATGTGTATTCATATATTTAATTATATATATTTTACAGATCAACTCAAAAACACTTCAGAAATACATTTATGCATTCAGCAGACGCTTTTATCCAAAGCGACTTACAATTGAAGAATACAATAAGCAAGTCATTATAAAGAGTCAAATAGACAGCTTGCAACTTGCTACTTTTGCAAAGTTTCAGGCATTGTTCAAAGTAGCTAGACAGTGAGAGGTTAAGGAAAGAAATTTACTTTTAGGAAGGTGTGACGTGATGTTGGAAGAGATGAGTTTTCATTTGTCGCTTGAAATTTGTCAGGGAATTTTGAAACCAGTAAATAAAAATAATGCAGTGCAAGTGAGCCTTGATGAGAAACAGCTCCCCAATTGGCAATTATTAATTAGCAAAATATTATAGTGAACTAATGTATTATATCTGCTGTAAACATTCATAGGAAAGCACTTTGTGGACCATCCCGTTAAGTGTGCCCTCATTTTACAGTGCATATAAAACTGACATATTAATGTCATATGCATCTTGATAAAGCCATTCCCCCTCAGTCATCTCTGGAGAGATGCCAAATGAGAAAAACTTAACAGCTCCTGTGGCTCACGTCCTGGAATTGTATTCCGTCTGCAAGGGAAATAGGTCATTGTGACAGGTGGAGTGTGGATTGGCCATGATGTGATTCCCTGTAAAAGCTTTCTAATGGATACTAACACCTGCCACCCACCTTCCCCTAATACTGGTGAATCCTCTACTACCATTCATAAGACTGTGACGCCAGTTCATTGTTTTTTCTCAGTGCAGTGTAAAAATGTAATGCAATAAAAATAAAAAAGGTTAAAATACGAAATCATTTAAAGATATAGTAAAGTTATATTGAGAGTAGACTGTGAGTCTCTACAGTGTCCCAGTACTATGTCATTATATGTGTCACACTCTACAGTATCAAGTAGCTACTTTTTTTTGGTGGCTACATAACTGGCTTTAGAGATGAAGATTACAGAGTTTTGAAGAGCACATATTAATAATTGTCTTACTAACCTATTAAATTATGCAGGAGTTTATTGAATTGAATGTATTGCACATATGTGACCTGACAATATTAACATTTTATAAGATCAAAATTTTCTGGATTCAGGATTCACAAAACAGTGTGCTTTTTATAATATTTAGTTTTAAGTAATGTCATGAAGTTGTAATAATATGGTACCATTTTTGTCCAATTCTCAGTATTAACTAGCTGCTTATTAGCATGCATACTACATGCATATTGGTTAATTATAAACCCATATTAATCCCTTATTCTGAATTACCATATTTTAGATCACTTAACATAAACTTACCTTGCTAACTATTAAAGGGTTAGTTCACCCAAAAATTTTGTCATTAATTACTCACCCTCATGTCGTTCCAAACCCATAAGAACTTTGTTCATCTTCGGAACACAAATGAAGATATTTTTGATGATATCAGAGAGCCATCTGTCCCTCCACAGACAGCAACACAACTGAAATGATCCCAGATCCAGAAACGTAGCAAAAACAACGGTAAAACAGTCCATGTGACATCAGTGGATAAACTTCACTTTTGCGATGCTACGAGAATAATTTTTTGTGCAAAAAAAAAAAAAACATAATTTACTCTTCTTCCATGACTTACGTCTTCCTACATTTTAGAGTATCTCAACGCGTCGCATATGCAAGCTTTAACGTATTTGATGCAATCAGTCAAATATTTACGTCATTGTTTACATCCGGGTAAAAGCACACGCATGTACGTAATCTGCGGCTGTTTACACCTAGAGGAAAGCATACGCTTACGCAGTAATGTTCTCTAAAATGGAGGAAGACGTAAGTCATAGGAGAAAAATGGTTGAATATATGATGTTATTTTTGTTTTCTTCACGCAAAAAAGTATTCTCTAAGTTGATCCAGTGATGTCACATGGACTTTTTTTTACCAGTGTTTTTACCATGTTTCTGGATCTGGAATCATTTCAGTTGTATTGCTGTCTATGGAGGGACAGATGGCTCTCTGATATCATCAAAAATATCTTAATTTGTGTTCTGAAGATGAACGAAGGTCTTATGGTTTGAAACGACACGAGGGTGAGTAATTAATGACAGAATTTTCATTTTTGGATGAACTAACCATTTAATAATTAAGAGTTTATTGAATGAATAGAATTACAATATTACTCTATATCATGGAAAATTGATTCCACTGTCTTTTATATGCTGGTTAAGCATAAGCACACAAGTTGTGCTGGAATGTATGTTGGGCCGTATTTTTATGGGTGACAAAATGTATATTCTATTACTGCAGTCTTGCATGGGCAATGTCCATCTGTCTTTTTCATGAGTATTAACGAGAGAGGTTGCACAGCATGAGTAATTAGTTTCTGAGGGAAAAGGGTCACCACACAGTGGCTGAGCAGATGGGAAAAAACAAAAAAATATATATATATACATACTGGAAAATTAGAGCAAGAGACAGTTATGACCACATTCAAAGTTCATATTTCACATGTTGAAATATACATATATACAGTATACTGTACACACAACGCATAACACTTTTACTAGTACATTTTCCCTTTGATTTTGGACTGGGATCTCCATGTTTTTTGTGATGTACCTATTAATGAAACAATTGGCACTCTTATTTATTTTCACATGTCCTGATCATAGAGTAAGACAAGACTACAGTTCAGAACTGTTACTCCAAACAGTTTCTTGTATTTTGATGCTTGAAATCACAGCTGACTCTGAGCTCTCGCACAGACAGCAGCTGTGACAGAATGGGATTACTATGATGAATTGGGAGTGTTTTCCCCCTGATTTAATGCGGTGGTCGTGGGCATCCACAAGCGTATGGAGAGCCAAAACTTTTTCTCTCAGGTTTCCAAGCCACTTACCAGAGAGGGAATAATTACAACTTTGCATTAAAAAAACATCAGTCCTGCATTCATAACATTCCTGACACAAGAAATCCTCCAAAAGAAGTGCTATATATAGACATACTGTACAATAGGACAAATCTCTGTTGAAAACGATGACTAAAAGCACAGTGCTAATATTTCCCTCTCTTTTCCACTTCAGGAGATGAGATCCATGACCACTTCTCTCCTGATTTCCTAAGTCAAACTCCAGAAAGATCCATGACCCCTTCTGTTCCTCACCAGCCACTTTTGTCTCCATCCACCCAACTCTCTATCCATCTATTCTTGCCTAGCCCTCTCCCTTCGGCTGACAGACTTGAACGGCTATGGCCTTCAAAACCCCCAATCTCAGCAGGGAACTGGATCCTTGACTCTCCTCAATTGCTCATTTATCACTTACAGATGAAAGAAGGTGCACATATCAATATATAGATGACCAACATGGACTTACAGTACATGTTCACACACACTCACTATAGTCACACACACACTTGTGTGTCCATGCAGAGAATGATGAGCCGATAAAGACGTGGGTCAGAGCGATATTGATCCCAGTCCAGTGGTATACCGCTGGAGTCAGCGTGATTGATAACATACAAAGGACCAGGATAATATACTGAAATTTGATTTGTTTATAACACAATATCCATCTGACATTTAAACATTGTTTAAAGGAAACGAATTAGCCTATGAGAACAAACGCATTAGTTATGATCAATGATAATGCAAGAAAAAAAGGTTCATAATCTATGAACCTTCTAACAAATTGCATTGTATGTCTGGGTTATCCTGAGGTATTGTGCCCAGAGAAGAGGGTTTTAGAAGTGGCTGTAGTTGTATCAAGACTTGTGTAATTAGTTGGCACAGCTTTAGCTGTAGTGAGGACGGCGGAGCTACTGAATCGATGCAAAGTCCTATTGTGCATTTTGGTGACTCAAGAGCCTCTGTTTGCAGACTTCCTGCGAGCCAAAAATAAACTCAACTTGAATAGATTTCCTCTCTTCCCATGCAGGAATCAGAGAAGCAGAGGGGATGAGATAGAGGAGAGAGAGAGAGAGACAGAGGAGAAGGGGTGTAATGTTCATTAGCTGCCAGGAGGATCTGGTTTTCATGGGCCTGCATTTCTTAAGATGGGAAAGGTCATGTGTCATTGCCGGATATGACTCTGTAGACTCGCTTGTGGGTCATTTATATTGTACAAGTTATTTTGTGAATCGTGTTTAATGGATCTTCGAAAAGAGCTCAGATGCATTTGAGAGGTCAGGTTAGCACTGCAAAGTTAGCAAAGTATCCATTGACGCTTATTCAAAAGTAGCCATGTATTCTGATGGAATAACTTTATAGATATATCACTAATATTTTTCCACTTTGCACATTCTGGAGGGCTTTTAAAAGTATAACATTTATAGAAGAACACTCATATAAGAAAATTAATTTTAAGAATATTCATATAAGACTATTCTGGTCACTCTTTTTTGTAATGAACACCTACGGAGGACTGTAACAGTCCTTCTAAAGACATGCAATCATTTAATGTTACACTCCAAAAAAAAATATTCTTCATTAATGTTCAGTTCATTAAAAAAATAATAATTTTCATTTAACACCATTGTGTTAGGTTTCCCATTAATAAACAATTGCATTGTGTTAAACTGACTTGAAACAGTTGTGTTTTAGTTAAACTTAATGTTTTATTTTGAAATAACATGTGTCAATTAAGCAGGCCAAAACTAATATTTGATGCTTATTCAATTTACTTAAGTAAATGACGTAAATCCAAAACAATTCTTTACAACCACTTTACTTAATTCATTTGCACAGGAAGCTGGATACGTAGAGTAAATGTTGAAAGAGAAAATGTTATTTTAGGCATTTTTATTAAGATTATCAAATTGTGCATGCTATGGATGTAACAAAACTATCTTATGGCTATGTCAAACAAGTTTTTTTTTTTTTTAATTATTATTTTAGTTTTTAGATTTTGTAAAAATTATTCTTGTTTTAAAAGAAAAATGTTGAATGTAATAACTGAATAAACACATCAATGAAACTGCATTATATGTTTTGGTTGAAGGTGATGCTATAAATTTGAGAATAACTGAACTGAGACTAAATCAAAGTCAAGAATGTTTAGTTGATTCAGCTAAACAGCACTGAATTAATTTTACGTAATTAACTTGAGTTTACTGAAATTAATGTTGTTACTTAAATGCAACCTAACTCAGTTGTGTGGAACCTGTTGACATAAAAAAGTTAAGTAAGGCCAACATATAATTTTTATGAGTGTTCTTTGGAAGTAACTGACCAAAATGTATCATAAATATATCATAACTGCTTCTAAAAACCAGAAAATAATTTTACAACAGAAGCTCATTTTTTTTAACAATTCAGATTATATTTTTATCTTTAATTATTAAACCTTCACTAATTTAATTATGCACTGGAGAAGAAGATTATTAGTAAAAATGACTCAATGTATAGCTTACCTCAAAATTATGTAAATTCCACCATCATTTACTCATGTTGGTACAAACCTGTATGCAGAACACAAAATAAAATATAAAAAAAAAATGTTTGATGTTGGTAGCCAAACATTTTGGTGACCATCGACTTCCATTATTGAGACATTTCTTAAAATATATTTTATGTTCCACAGAAGAGAGAGAAAGTCATACGGATATGAAACAACATAAGGGTCAGTAAAATCATTTTCTGAACTATCCCTTTAAATGTAAGGCTGACGAAGCTATTGTATAGCTATAATTGGAATATAGTGCACAATTCATGTTCTTGACCTTTGATACTTTTATAGTGCATAATTTTTGAAGCTTAAAATATCCAGTCTTCATTCATTGAGAAAATAAAAAAAGTCTAGAAAATGTATTGGAGTATGTATTCCTCAGAAGAGATAAAATCATACAGAACAATATGCCAATTGTACACCATGGCAGAACTTTCACTGCATTAAGGAGCTATTTCTACTTTTTTGGACCAACTATTCATTTGTGTAAAATTTGCTTCAGTAATATTAAACAGTAATGCTGGGATTTGACAAATTTAAATTATTTAATGTAGATTCTGACTCTCAATTTCCAATTAAATAAAAATGAAATTCAATATCACGTGCCAAATTTTCTCAAGAAAAACAAAATCTCTCAATTAATGCAAATGTAACTAATGTAAAAACTACATAAGAGACCACTGGTGCTGCATTACTATTATATAACTGATTTACACTATATTAAAATGCTTAAATTACACCTAATGAAGTTTTTTATAATAATAAATGACAATAACATAATTATATTTCTACTCCAATTAATTTTTGATATAAACATTTAAATGATGTCAGTCAAAACATTTTATTCAAATAAATTAAACACTGAAGAACAGCAATATAATGAACGTTATATGATACATACATTTAGAAAAATGCTTCACTCTAGAGTTAATTTATCTAGCTGACTAATGAGTTTATGGTCACCATATACTGTATGTTGTTCTGAGGTAAATGTGACGTTACATGACATTGTTTACAAGTTCACTGAATAAATGATACAAGTATTTCAGTAAGCTGTTCTTGTTCTTTTAACATACCTTCAGATGTGTATTCATGTATATTCTGATATTGGTATTAAAGTGGAGGAGTTCACGCGTAGTTCTTCACGCTGCCTTGAACTGCATTGCTATAACAATCTGTTGTTTGAATACTGTTATACTACGTCATTTGGGTATTTTAAGCCTTTCATATTGACTCTCACTGAATAGTCGTGCTCCATGTGACCTTAAATAAACTCTGATATATGACAGAGCAGGACTTTACCCTTTTATGTTCACACGTCAAGTTTCAGAACTTAAATAGGGACAGAAAAATATCAATAGAATCTATACAGTTGAATATACTGTGTGGTTGTGTTTAGCTCTTGATTCAGTGTGTATGTGCACACTGTATGTTCTGTTCCAGAAATATCTCAAAAGATGAGGGGTGAATGTCACCATGGTAACAGATGGTTTTAATATAAATTGCTGCAGTCCTTCTACAAAACATTTCTGCTCCTTTTAAAAACAGCCTGGGCATGACTCCATGAAATGTACCAGGCACTGACATCTGGGAAAACACCAATGAACTAGCAAAACAACATTTAATATTAAAATTCAATTGGTTTTTATTAATTGACTGTTAAATCTACAGCTGTAGCAGAAATAAAGTCAGACACATAACTACAAAATACTACAAATAACTATGCATGTCGAAATCACATCTTTTCCAAGTATTGAATGAAACTGCATTGAAAAAAGAAAGCATACAGAGGTAATTATGTAAACATGTTAGAGTTATAAATAAGAGTCCTTTCCTTTATAGCTGAACGGTTTCAATGTCATGTCTGCAAAACATTGGCATTAGCTGATTAAAACAAGTTATCCGGAAAATTGCATTGCAAGGATTCCATCACAAGGACAGTGCCAGCTGTGGGAAACAAGGGGTTGTGTTTAGAGGGTGTAAAGAAAGCATCTGTAGGATAGGGTTGTTGACTTCAGTTCAGCTTTTAGCTTTATTTTGTAGTGTATGTTTGTACATGACTGGGGTGGGTAATTAGAGCTCGAACGTAATGTACAAATTGTACAGTACATATATTTATAGTGCAGCTGCCATGAGCAACTAACAGATAAAGAAATATCATTCAGTTCTCTAATAAAAACATTGTCATTTCAGCACAACAGTAAGGTGTCAACCCTGTGACTTTTTTATATTCCAACAACTTTTTGCTTGAAACTGCAAACTGCAGTTTCAATTGCAAACATTTAAGCAGATTATTTCTCAATAATAGTATATAATAAATATACTTTAGCAAACTGAAAAAGAAACCTTTCATAGTATAATCCGTTCGTAGCTCTGCTTTACCATATTTAATTTACCAATTACCACTTTAATAAACATGTGTACCCCTTTGTGTTTATTTATTAATTATTTAATGTCTTAAGTTAAATGTGCGTATTCAATCTAGTGCAATTCTAATACGGGTAACTAAATGTTTAATGTTAACTGCATTCATTTGTAGTATGAGATGTATGTAATTTAAGGCTTTTAAATAAATCAACACGTTTACAATTATACAATCTCTGAATTGCAGGTCATTATGGTCATCTGACTTTGTTTAGTGTAGTAAGCGATGAGCTCTCCAAAAGCAATATGAACATACTAAAGGAAAGGGCACACCACTGGGTTTTCAGACTGCCAAATGACCTTTTAATGATAGAGCAAGCATTTGAATGAGGATAATTAAAAAGCTATTGGATTGGATTTCTAAGCAACTATGTGGAGTGATAAGGGAGATTATGTTGCTAAATCAGGACAAAAACCCCAGTGGCATGATATTTCTCCAGTGGGTTCAGTCCTTTAAATGTAAGCACTTGAGTTGGGAAGCCATTCAGGATAACTATTGTACATACTGTACTCCATGTGCTGTACTAAATGAACGCAGCATTCTTCTATTAATGTAACATGACATGTTGTTGACTTGACTCTTATCTGAGTAGTATCAACGCTCACATTGAGCTATACTGAACACAAGACATGGTTTGGCACCTTACTTAAAACACAGATTAAAAAACGTACATCAAGTGGGTAATACTTTCCTGGAAAAGTTTGTTCTTTGCAATTTGTTGCTTACATAAACTAAACTCTGTTCCTTAGTGATAAATAATAAAAGTACACAACACACACTGTACTAGTACTATGCTTTCCAAACATACTACGACAACCATAATATTAATCCAGAGTAAATGTAAAACCACTCAAAATACAAAGATTACTTACTGTGAATATATTGTCAATATACTGTATTTGGTCCACCTAGTTCTAGACTACAATATTCTATTCTAGATTTTTGAATGAAAAAGTGACCAAATGAAACTAAATTTTAAACAAATCAAAATGTATCACCACAGAATTTACACAGTATATCAAGGCTTGTCATATCGTAACCCTGAAACACATCTTTAGCCACTACCTCTCATCCTTCCCTGCACCAATAGTGCATATATATAATAGTGCATATATATATATATATTCAAAACATTTATTTATTTCACTAATTCCATTCAAGAAGTGAAACTTGTATAATGTAAACATTCATTCCACACAGACTGATATATTTCCAGAGTTTCTTTCTTTTAATTTTGATGATTATAAATGACAACTAATGAAAACCCCAAATTCAGTATCTCAGAAAATTAGAATATTGTGAAAAGGTTTAGTATTGAAGACTCCTGGTGCCACACTCTAATCAGCTAATTAACTCAAAACCTGCAAAGGCCTTTAAATGGTCTCTCTGTCTAGTTCTGTAGGCTACACAATCATCGGGAAGACTGCTGATTTGACAGTTGTCCAAAAGACGACCATTGACACCTTGCACAAGGAGGGCAAGGCACAAAAAGGTCATTGCAAAAGAGGCTGGCTGTTCACAGAGCTTTGTGTCCAAGCACATTAATAGAGAGGCGAAGGGAAGGAAAATATGTGGTAGAAAAAAGGTGTACAAGCTATAGGGATAACCGCACCCTGGAGAGAACTGTGAAACAAATCCATTCACAAAGAGTGGACTGCAGCTGGAGTCAGTGCTTCAAGAACCACTACGCACAGACGTATGCAAGACATGGGTTT
>JAUMHE010000043.1:10617257-10628573 GCA_032359235.1 Enteromius mattozi | reverse complement strand
GTATCACAGGAATAAATTACATTTTAAAATATATTCACACAGAAAACAGTTATTTTAAATTGAAATAATATTTCACATTATAGTTTTTTTCTGGATTTTTAATCTAATAAATGCAGCCTTGATGAGCATAAGAAACATCTTTAAAAAGCATTAAATTTCTTACTGACCCCAAATTTTTGAACGGAAGTGTATATATACATTATGTAGAGCTAAAAAAAAATGGAGAATAAAAACTTAACTGTAACTAACTAGTAACTGACTAAAATTGATAAAAAACAACAACTGACTAACATATAAACTAAATAAATAAATATATAGCCTAAAAATGTCAATCACCTGACTAAAATAATCTAAATGAATATGAAAAGAAAAAAAAAAAAATAATAAAAAAACCAAAATGAAAGTTGTTCTTCTATGTAGGTATGAGATAAAACTGCTTGATCTATTCCATCTGTAAGAACAGGTGGTATAAAACACAATGAGAATAGATCTACTGTAAACAGAATTTGCTTACAATTGAACTTTTTCTTGATATCTGTCCAAAAATTACAAGTAATAATAATAGATTGGCAGTAGCTTTCTACTCAGTAACTCTGGGGAATAAATGGTGCAGCAGCAAGAAGGACACCTTCAATTTGCGATTCTTCTAAGCGTTGCCATACAGGAGAGTCAGCATATTCTGCTTGCCAAATCCATCCAGCTCTTATCTGGACTGCACAGTAAAATAAACAGAAATTGGGGAACTGCAGCCCTCCTTTACAGAACGGCCTGTGCTGAGATTTCAGCTTAACCTGTGATATGTTCCCTTTCCAAACAAATCTGGAGGTGAGTCCATCTACACCAAAAATAACCTTGCTCAAAGAGTCTGTGGCTAATATAAAAATTAATACAGTTCAGATGGCAAAACAATAATATGAAAAAAGAATCTCATCTTTTTGAAGTAATTATTTATAAATGGAAAGTGTTTACACTGATTTCTGTCCTGTATACCATCTTGAAATCTCCAAACCATGCTCGAGATCAGAAAAAAAAAAAATTGGGAACTGAATTTTCTCTGTGCATTTTTCAAGTGAGCAGTTTCCCCATGTTATCCTCATTCTCATACTAGTATTGTTTGATTCTTTTGGCTCTCAGCTAGTGAGAATGTCATACTCCCTCACTGCTTCAACGTGCTTAATCTTTTAAGCACAGAATCATCTTTAGATAAGGACTGTTCCTACTCCTTCGAGAAATAGACACTGATTTTTTTTTTCCGTCTTTTTGCCAGAGGAGCAGACAATAATTAGGCCTCTTAAGTAAGCCTTCAGTGATTTCCAAAATTACCCCCGGGATGCAGAGTCTTCATTCACACTTAGAAAAGTCTCAATATTTGAGTTTGAGAATATCACGAACTAAGAGTAAATGATTAATAAATATCCAACATTTATAGCTGGGTGTTGATGCAATTTTAATTTTTGCTTCCTTTCCTATACGCACAAAAAAATTGTTTATATATTAAATATTAATACATGCAAGTATTTTCTAATTATACACTGTATATGTGTCTTTATATACATAATAAATATACACAGTTCACACACACACATATGTACACTTAAAGGTGCAGTGTGTAAATTTTTGCAGCATCTAGCGGTTCAGATTGTGAATTGACTGTTCACAAAGAGCTTCATTGACAGACGATCTGACCAATCAGAGTGCTTATATTATGTGCTGCCACTGCTATCCACTGTTCGCCGGTCTCCATAGAAATCCATGTTAAAAGGCGTAAAAAAAATTGACTGAATTGAAACTTTTTTCAATTAAAGTAAATATAAAAATATACAGTCAAGCTGTGCTGTTCCTGTTTGCCACGGTAACAGTAATAAGCTAAGGAATTCCTTTAAAGTACTTGTTCTGCATATGAGAAAACCTGTCATGTCCGGCCATTATGCATGGATTTCAGCGCTGAAGTTAAATACTCAGTGTTAAATAATAAAACAATCTGTTAAAACGTGTGTACTTATCACTCTGTGGACAAAATCCCATGAACTTTGCCCCGATCGGGAGCCGTTTCTACAGATGTACGCTCATCTGTTTTCAAGATAGCTAACCTTGCATCGCTTCATATCATCTTCTCACTCATTAAACTATGACAGGTCCTTTACTGCAAAAAGGCACTCACTCTGAAGTCAAGAAACTATGACACTGTGTGCTTTTTAAAACTATTTTCACAAGTTTCACGCTATATTGTTGGCTTGGAAAATATGTAAATACGCATATGCCCAGCTTTCATGCTTTATGTAAATGTGAAAAGACGATCGGCTCAACACAATAACACTGCTTCAATTTTAAACCCTACAAAAATATTGATAATACATTTTAAAAAGTTAACCAGAGCACTTTTATGCGGAAATCTTTGTTTACATGTGCTTTATTTCTTGCAAAAGTGGAGGACACAAAATATTCACTAAATACTTGTTAAACATTATACCAGTTATAACAATTATACCAATGCAATTGCATGGCAATTTTTAACAATTGTACAAAAAGTGATGTTGATAAACAAATTTTGGGAGAAGCATGTACGAATAATCAGCCACGGCTGGCTCTGCATTTCCTCAATCAGTCTATTCCCATTCGCCCAATCAGAACCAAAGCATCTCCGCCTCAATTTCCTCCCTTCCGCATCTCGTTTTTTGCATCCCTCCGCTTCCCCTTCTCTGCCATCAATCCTCACCTTCCACACGGGGTTCGAGCCAGACGCCGAGCTCCGCCCTCGCAAGGGTTAGAATTACTATGGCTCAGAGATGGCAGAGCTCCCGGCTCACTCCCCTGGACAGCAAGCCAAACATGCTACTCTATTTGCATTATGAGGAAGTGTGAACTTGTGAATCAGGGTTAGCGATGGGCTTTTATACTAACTAAGGGTTGTCACCAGGGCCCAATCCACTCAGTCGCTCTCCAAGCACACTAATTCCCAGCACTGGGGGAAAGAGTTGCATTCAGTCTGACCTTTCAGCTCACAGCCCACAAATGTCATCCAGGCTTTGATATTCCACTGCACAGTCATGTGACTTCTGCTTAAAAACCTTACATGCTTGCATGGGGTCCACATCTAAATGCTAGCATATGCTTGGCAGAGGAAAACAAGTCAGTCAAAATATGTATTACAAAAATGTATACAAAATGTGTAAAATCAGTATTACAAGGACACTTAGTATGTATACAAGCTCAATAAAAAGCTCGAAAGATACCTGCTCTGAGATTAAAAATTGATCATTATTAAAATGTGATGGCTTCTGCCACATGTGGTTCTGAGAGAGAGATAAGTAAAAAATCTCAAATAACTGATTGAAAATGATTGTTTCAAGCTCCTTGGGAGAGAATGATGACCCCTGAATAGACTGTATTTAATCCCAATGTGACCTAGATTATGAATAAAAGATGCAGGAATATGACATGCATGCTTGAACCAATCTAATATACCTAAATCTTTGTCCTGTAAGATATTCTTACAACAGCAGCAATGCAGAGCAGATCTTAATCTAACAAAGGCTGTGCTATTTAACCTTTTAGCATTTTAACAGGAATTAAGTCTGTCTAATATTTGTCTAAACGAGCCACAACATTAAACGGCCCCTTACTCAACATTTACAGTAATAACATGACCATTCAATCCATTGTCTACAAAAAGGTAAAAACATTAAAGTTTACATAAAGCATTGCACAATGGCCTGCTGTCCTGGCAATACAATTACCCAGCATCCCTCAGTAGGCCTGGATGTGCTGTGATTAGAGGCTTGAGGGATCTCCTGCTTGATCTGCCTCTCATTCCTCTAGTCTGCTAGTCTCGAATCCTGCAGTTATGAGCTACACAGTAACAGTGGGAACCAGGGACGACGCTGATTAGTTCGGGGAAATCCTAAAGGGTTCATGGGAACACTTCTGACTGTGAATAAATTGTGTTTGGGACTAACGCTGATCAAGCTGGCAGATGTTTCAGGAAAATACAATCTTTGATCCTGAAAAGCAGAGAAGTACATGGGAGTCATCCATGTTTTGGTGATGGTAAATTATAATTTTTTTTAAAGGGGTCATACCATGTTGTTAAAAAGAACAGTATTTTGTGTATTCGTGTATAATGCAATGTGTTTATGTGGTTTAAACTTCAAAAAACACATTATTCATATTCCACATACTGTACATTATTGTTTCTCCTCTAAGCCCCGCCTTCAGAAACGGGTCAATTTGTACAAAGCTCATTGTTCTAAAAAAGCGAGGTGTCCTCTGATTGGGCAGTTATCCAGTGCGGTGTGATTGTCCGAATACCATATGTGGCAGAAATGTTACGCTATGACACAAAAACAATAAAAGTTATTACAAACAAGGCATTTGTTGCATCCAGTGCACATAATTACTGATTATCATGATTTAGTACTGTCTTTTTACGCATTGCGCCTCGTACACATAACACCATGTCTGCATTTGTGAAATGAGAAACGGTTCTTTTAATAAGAAAACGTAACTTACTTAAAGGGTGTGAATCAGAAGCGCCAGACTGTCCTAGCAGAGGTAGAATTGCTCCACTTTATAGTCTCTGTGCACAGCAAGCATAGACTGCTTTGCAGGTTTTAGGAATCAGTTCTCCATAATTGCGCTGAACACACTCTAATATTTGGTTTGAACTTTGTTGTAAATACAACTTAAACACTGATTTCTGTTGTGTCCTCTTTTGGAAGCACAACGACACACAGCATGTCCAAAACATAGCACCTGCAGCAACACTACAGAAAGAATAATAGTTCCACCTTCTTTTTTTGCGTAAACATTTGGGCGGTGTTTGAAAATAAACTCACTCTGTGACATAGAAAAGTGGGGGCGTGTTTAAAGGAGCCGTTTTAGGGGGGTGTGGACAAGTCAGATAAAGAATATCTCTTTGGTTCTGAGACTTTAGTCTTTGCAACTTTTAGGGATCATATGCACTAACAGCTTGTAACACTCTTGAAATCGCATCATATGACCCCCTTAAAAGACAACCGTTGTGCTCACCAAAGCTGTACTTATTTATTAATCAATACAGTACAAATAGCAATATTGTGTCATTTTATTACAATTTAAAATAACTTTTCATTTCTTTCCTCTATTGAACACAAAAGAAGGTATTATTTGTTTGGTGGAATTGGTTATATTTGATAAAAGTCCTATACAATGAACACTTCTCCTCTGCCAAAAAGGAAGACCCATTCAAACCAAAGTTTAGTTAAAGTATGTCTAGGTAAGTGACGACCTGAATCTTCCAGAGAGAGATCAGCTTGCCCATAATGTCTCGGCTTTGCTGCCTCCTAAATCCACAGAACTGTCTGATGGCATTTTAACACTTCATATCTCACCCTGCAGAGGGAACAAATATAAGGAATAAAGAACAGCAAGAGACAGTCAGGGTCTATCTTGTTTGAATGCAATAAATAACTCCATGTCCGTAGTTTTTCAGCATATGTGGAGCATAGCATCCTCTACTCCTCCTCAGCCCCCTCTCATATTCCCTTCTTTCCCCCCACTCTCTTCCTTCTAGCTATTGTGACAGCAACTTGTTCTTCCCCAATGTGAGGGCTCCCCCACCCCACCATGCTTCTGTCTGCAGTGGCCCAGTTAGTGCTAGATTATTCCGCTTACATCATCGCATTTCTCTGCATCTCCCACTGTCTTTTGTGCCACCCCAGCCACTCTTGATCTGCATGTGCACATTTAAGCCTCCTGGATCTGTCCAAGTGGCCTTCTGCGACCCACTGTGCTCCCACCATCTTCCAACCAATAATATTTTTACCCACAACGAGGGAAGGGTCCAGACACTGTCATTCTTGTCACGTCTAAAACTGTCACTAACTCACTGAGACAAGTCTCACAAAATGTCTTGGAATGATATGACAATTTTAAAAGAGTCATACCACATATTTGGTCAGTTTATTATTATTTTTTAATATAAGAGTTTTTTATTATGTGGGCACAGTAAAGAAACTTTCCCTGACTCCCTAAGTTGTCTATGAAAGCCTGTAGACTGATTTTTATGTTTTATTTTTTTTAAAATCAAAAGGATGTGATGATACACAACACATTACATGTTTAGGTTAAAGGGATAGTTAAGCCAAATATGAAAATTTTGTCATTAATTACTCACCCTCATTGCTCATCTTTGGAACACAAATTAAAATATTTTTGATGGAATCTGAGAGCTCTCTGACCCTGCATAGACAGCAAGGATATTACCATGATCAACTGTGTTTTTACAAAGCGACGAGAATAGTTTTTGTGTGCAAAGAAAACGAGAATAACATAACTTATTCAATGATTCTTTTTCCCGAAGTATTGTCTTCTGCCATTTTGGAGAGTTCCCCAGCATGTAATCAACTCAATTATGTCTACTAAACGTAAACAAAGCTGATATTTAAATTTGCTGATACTGGCACAAAAAGTATTCTAGTAGTTTTGTAAAATTATGGTTGAACCCTTGATATCACATGGACTGTTTTACCGATGTCTTTGCTACGTTTCGGTGCAGGTGCGTTGATAACGGTAACATCTTATGGAGGGTCAAAGAGCTTTCAGATTTAATAAAAAATATCTTCATTTGTGCTCCTAAGATGAACAAAGAAAGTTTTCTTACAGCTGTGGAACGACATGAGGGTTAGTAATTTGTGAAAGAACAAAAAATTTTAGAGGAACTAATCATTTAATGCTACCTGCTGTCATGGCATAAATGTACCTTGGTGCACTTTTTAGCGAGACACAAGATATGTACCAACAAGCACATATCACTGCAGTTTCCAAAAGAAATGAACATAAGAGGCAGTAAAACAATATTAATATGCTGGTATATTTGAAAACATCACACATATCAGGCACACACATCTATGGGTTTTTACAGACAGTAGGTTTGTTTGGTAGCTCACAGAGTACAGAGATGTACTTGAGAGACGAGGAGCTCCGGTTCAAATCCCGTGTAACTACGGTTCGACAAACCAGTTTAATCTGTGTTAAAAGGAAGTTGAAATGTTAACACTATCAGGTAGGTTTAGGGTTGGATTTGGTGTAGAGTATATTTCCAACATGACAGAGCATTAACTTTTAGCAACAGTCCACGGATATTTCAATTCTGAACCGCCACAATACATACCTATGTCAACATAATAAAATTGTGACAGGGTTTACGTATTGCATGTATTGTGTGGACATTTCTCTTTTAAACTGCGGTGAAACGTGCAGTAAAGCACATAAAAATGGTGCTGCACAAAAGGTTTGGGTTTGGTGTAGAGGATATTTCCAACACGATAGAGCATTAACTTTTAGTGACACTTCTTCAATATTTTAATTATAAACCACGACAATGCGTACCTGAAGCAATATAATACAAACACAGCAATACCAATAATGTAAGCTAATGTGTCTCACATTATAGTACTGCTTTTGGTTGTAAAGTCTACTGTCTACTTTAACAGAAACTGATTTCTTCTAAACAATATCTTGAGTTTTAATAACAGCACTCATGCATTCACGGTGTGAGCCGAGGACTAGGAGAATTGGGCAGTTAGAATGTGTAGTCAATTACTCTGTTGACATTTAAAATGAAGAAAGGGGTCTTTATCATTTCCATTATTCTCCACCCTCAGGATGCCAGAAACCTCTGCCGAGGGGGCGTATAGCCCTCTGAATGCCCTTGCGAAACAAAAGCTGGCTTTTCTGCACGCCTCAGAACACAGAATCTGTGTAATAATTTCATGAGAAATTTCACTGTAGTTCATAAGAGAGCCTGCATCTCCCTCATCACTCAAATGACAGAATGAGATCTATAATGATAGGGAGGCACAGCTGGTATCCCAAGATTAAGCCAATAGATATGCCACCATGGCAACATCTGCTTTGTTTTTTGTTTTTTTTAATTAATGATCGTAGGAGTGTTATAGAGACAGACTGCACTTTGACATTAGTAAAAAAGCATTCCTCAATACTCTAAATATTCCCTTCTAATGTCTAAATTCATCAAAATCCATTCATCCTTTTTTTATGACCAAAATCTCAGGCCAAGATTTCAGGATGTTTTATCAGCTGTTTGTACTCTTATTCTGAATGCACTCACTCACTGTAGAGGATCCTCTGGAAGTGATGTAATGATAAATTTCATATTCTTTTTATACAGTCAAATATGCATATATAAATTCACATCTTCAAAATCACACAATTTTAAATGTCAATGCAAATAAATTCAGATATTAGCATACTTTATTCAAAACAGATCAGCTGACATGTCAATTCTGGTGTGGAGATGTCAACAATGATACATATATTCAAATATTAAAGATGACATCTTTACACACCTCATAATATGAGGTCTTTAACACTAATATTAATCATTAAGCTTGATGATAATGAATAAAGGCAAGACCCATTTTCCTTTATGTAGAAGTACTTACCCATAACGATACGCTGTCTTTGGCAATTCATAGAGAGATCTTACAAAGGGGGCCAATGTAACAAAGATTAAAGCATTGGCCATTCATTATCACACAAGTCTCATTACCTCTATATAGTAAGGCTGGTGAAGCAGACAAGCATTAACTCAAATCCATATAACAAACATTTAGAAATCACAGACCTGAAACCAATACATCTGTTATATTAGTCAATATAGACAATCAGTCTAAGCTTATTGAACTGACATTGACCAGCTAAACCATTTTTTTTATTATTTAAACATACAAAATGTAATTAACAAACTAACATACTAATAACTAAAGAAAAAAAAAAACCTCTGTATCCATGTCACAATAAAGCACCTGCACAAAGTCAGGGGACTGCATCTTTAATCTACATGTAATGTTACGGCTGTCAGGCTAATGATGCACTAGTCTCGGCTCACAATAAGCCCTTAGTAGGTACAATTTAAATACAGACAGATGTAATATTAAAGTCAGTATAAGGCAAACATTGTTCTCTCAACTCCACCATTACACTACATTACATTGACCCAGTTCATTCTGTTAAACAGAACGGACCACACATGCTTCTGTATTAAAATGTTAAAATGTTAATAGACTTTCGGTACAAAGCAATGCTAATTTTGGAGCGGTCAAAAAAATTTGTATTCCTCTGCATAGCATTTCATTATAAACATCCTATATGGTGGTATGTGGTGAATATATTGAAAACTGAACTGCTAAAACTCTTATAAAGGTGTTTTTATAACCGAATTCAGTGTTTTTATCTATTCCATTACTATTACTAAACGTGTTATTTTGAAAATCACAGTCCACTAAGAAAGTATCACCTCTGAGGGTCCGAGGAAATGGCATCAATGGCAAAAAGGTGACTCATTTCAGTCTCACTGATGCTGTAATTGTCTTGTCAAAGTAAGAGCCCCTCATTGAGCCCCTTTTCCTGCTGTGGCCATCTGGTGAGATCACCCATTTCTCCACCTCCCCTCTGCTGGAAGTGTCATTTCCTGGTCAAGAAACAGGTTCAGCTGGCAAAGATTCACTACTCGTCTACATGACCCTAGCTAACTGCACTCAGGTGTCCTACTCAGAAACCTTTCTAAGAACAACTGCTTAATTGCTTTCACTGGCATATAAGTTTTTACAAATGTTTACCTTGAAACAAAAGCAGCAAATACCCATATAAATATATATTGTGCCTAAAGGTGTTTACAATTTCCAGGTAATCAGTTGTATGTATAGTACTATAAAACTAATATTCTGACAGGTAACAAAAAGCAAATAATGTTATTTACAATAACTGAGGAGTAGTTAATCCACAAATGAAATTTTTCGGAGAAAGCAAAATTACGACCATTTTAGCCAGAAGCAATGATTTAAATTTAAAAACATCTTAATGATGGATCAGCTTTTGATGTCACAAGATGTTACTGGAATCATGTGGATTATTGTAATACTTTTATCAGCTGTTTGTACTTTCATTATGACGGCACTCATTCACTGCAGAGGATCCACTGGTGAGCAAGAGATGCAATGCTAAATTTCTTTAAATTAGACCCTGATGAAGAAAAACTCTTCTTGGAGTGAAATAAAATGTTAAAACAATTTTCATCTAAGGCAGCAACGCTTGCTGTTGCAAAGATTGCCATTTCACAAAATGGTTTGAAGGATTTACCTTTAATTGCAGTTAATGAGAAGAACCTCCTATGTGTTATTTCCTCCCAGCACAGTCCTTAGATTCTCTAAATCTAATAGAATTTTAAAAAAAAAAGAAACCTACCAGATATCCAATCATCCATACTCTGCTAAATACAATCTGACAAAACCGAATCAGAAAAAAATGATTAATCAAATAAGCCTACTCTCATGTTTTAGCAGATGAGGAGTGCGAAGAGCTGATGTATAAACAAATCCAGAGCTCTAGAGAAAATAACAGCTCAATTGACCCGTGTATGGCTAATTAAAGTAAGCATGTGTATGTGCTGAGTGTAAAGGGGACTTGCGACTCATTAAAGCAGTCGACCTTTCTGCAGTGATTATGGGAAAAAGTGCTGTGGCACTCTCAACTTTTTCCCAGACTGCCTTTCAAAACGCGCGGAAACGAGGGTGTAGGTGTGCTAGAAAATGTTAATTCAACCTTATTACACACCTGAAATAGTTTACAACCTCAGTATTGGACTTCTAAAAGAGAGCCAAATCATCTGTCGTACACTTTCTAACAAAGCCAATAAAATTACCACAGTTCTTCATGTTGGAATAAAGCAAAGCAAAGACAAACAGAGTGGAAGGAAGACACGTGAAAGAAATTCAAAAAAACTCGGCAGGATATTTTGTAACACTCTATAATTTATTTTCTCCAGCCCCTGGTTCTCCCTTCCCTCAGGCCACCTGCATGCTCCATCTCTCAGCAGACCATCGTAGCAAACAACACAGTCCTTCAGTTCCACCGAGGCTGATAGTAATCCTACACATTTACACACAGCTTTAGATGTGGCCAATCTGATAGTGAATGGTATTATTGCCATTGCCATTGTGTCTTCTTGGCCTCATCACAGCCTCAATAATGTACCATTCTGTCTTGGATCAAACCAATCCACAAAGTCAATTCTCAAACGGTCTCGACCTTCTACTTAAACTCGACTCTAATCATGAATGCAAGAAAAAAAAAAAAGAACAAGAAACACAATATGTTGTGGTTAAGCTTTATCCTGTGTTATATTTATCAGCATGAGTGGCCAAAGAAAAGTTCCCCACCTGACCTCCTCAGATTTGTCTCAAAAAAATCCATGTGATGGGTAATATGCCCAATAGATCATATACAAAATTTCAGATCTCTACTGTGCGTACTTTT
>JAUMHE010000043.1:10560385-10595351 GCA_032359235.1 Enteromius mattozi | reverse complement strand
CACCTGGCACTTTGAAATCATTCAATAAAACTGTTTAAAATTTACCATTGTCTCCTGTCTCATAGCTGGGTGTTACAATACTATTAGTATTTAGCTATATAGCACATCTTATATAGCAAAACAAAATGTCCAGCCCAGTCTCACGGCAATTTGTACATATTTTATGAGGTGGCTAATTCAAATTCGGACGACCTCACGAATTTGAATTCATATGATTAGCCTTTATTAATCAAAGATGTACCTGTAAATCATACTTTTTTGTGAAAACGAATAAAAGCTGTCAGAGTTTTACAGCCTCTAGTGTTCATTTCAACTGGAAACTGCAGCGATTCGTATGTAAAGGTACATTTACATACGTTTTTCCAGTGAACCTAGGTTGCAATTATTGCAGTTGTTACTGCATCACTTCCCCAAATAACGTCTGTGCTACAGTGGTACTGTACATGGTAGTCCCTTAAGAAGATTGCTATTGTGTTACTTTTTCCATTACACAAATGAAAATACCCAAAATAAAAATAAATAAAATTAAATTAAATACTGAAAGAAATCCAAAAAATTACCCATTGTAAATCTGTGCTAATTTAGTTTTTTCACGAAAAAAAGAAAAAGCAAGAAAGAAAGGAAGAAAGAAAGAGAGAGAAAGAGCTAGCAAACAGAGGGAAAGACTGAATCAGTGAGATTCTCTTTTTTTAATTATCTTAATAGTCCTGCAGAAATGGACAGCACCATTAGGGGAACTGTGGATGAGTGGTCCAGAATAAAGCCTCTTTATCCAAACAATAAACCCATTGAAGACAGGATTTCAGGGGACAGATCAGTTTCATTTTACCCCAGCTTTCAGAGCACCATCTGAGATCACCAGCACCCCACCAGAAACAGACAAGCAGAGCAGGTTACTTTTTCTTCTCACTTGCAGTAACACTATACATTCATAGCTTACACTTTATAGAAAAAAAGACATCAATTTCATTTTTGAACTGTTTGTTCAGAAAGCCCGTTTTGGGCATTATGAAATCTGTGAGTACATAATTACACACATTTACTGTGAGCAATGCATAATTTAAAGTAGGCTGCCTAAGTTGCTGATCAATACACGACTGTTTTGAGACGCTGAAGAAGAAAATACTCCCCAAGCCACAGAATTCAGACTAGATTTATATGCTCAAAACAAGCAAAATGATTGAACAAGGATTGCCTAATCATCTGTTGCAACTTGCAGATTAAAGTGGAAGTTCAAAGTTGTATTTTGACAGCGATCATAGTAACATGTGTAATGAATATATGAAGTCAGGGATTGCTCACCAAGGCTGCATTTTGTCAGATAAATACAGTAAAAATTCTGGAATATTATTACTATTAAAAAATTATTTTTTTTTTCTTTTGTATTTTAATCCATTGTTCTGTGATGGCAAAATGTTGTGCTGCTTTCAGACTTAGAAATGAAAATAAAGCTTACTAGAACAGAATTAATTTAAAAAATAAATCTTTTGCAACATAATAAATGTCTTACTATCACTTTTGGTCAATTTAATGCATCCTTGGTGTATGGAATTGTTAAAAAAATAAAAATCTGTCCCTTAAACATTTGAACAGCAGTATATAACATGTGTGTTGTCCGCAGTCGCGTAAGGTTAGGAAACTCCAAACTCATGGTTGTTAGTCAGAAGATAAGAGAGCAGGCAACAGTTTGATAAGCAGGGTGGGTCACTGTACCACAGCCAGCTGATCTACAAAAGATCGATCTTTACAGTATGGCAATAAATTCTGCACACACACACACATATTATTCCTGGCCATTAATACAGCATTCAAAGCTGCAAAGACACCGACTAAGTGAAATCAGTAATTGTCAGCTGTGTATTGTAGATGCATGAGGGAAAACTGATATGTTGCTGCAATTAGACAGAAAGCACTACATCTTTTCATCTTTTTATCATGAAAGCAAAAAACGATTCTACTCTCTTTGGGGATTATGCCACTTATGTAGAAGTCATTTTTTCATGTAGCTTCCTTCGTATTATGTTTTTGTATTAAAATAAAATGTAAAGCTTTAAAATTGGGAAAACATTTTTACTTATCCTGCTCAAAAAGAGATGTTGACTGTCATGGTAATTGACTGATACTTGATACATATTATTACCATGTTTTATTATGTTTCATTTGAGTGTGACTATAGGATCTCTACCCTCCTCCACATCATTCTCCACCTCAAAAAATATTTCATAACAATTTCAGAGAGTAATTTTCCTTGTAAATGAAGATAACAGAATCTAGACTCTAGTTCCTGTAAAAAATCTTAACCTATTGACCCTCTCAAAGCATGGTTCATTACTTTCCTGTTATTTTCAGTTCCCTTTTGTGATTCTGAGGAATGAGTGGATCAGGCATTTAGATGAATGTGGCTAAATGTGCAGTCTCACTGAGTGGGTGGGAGAGGGTGCGGTTTACTGACACTCTAATCAGACTCATGCAGTAGTCTGATTAGTACAGACTTTCTGCTTTTCTGGTGTAAACCTCCTTTATGGTTTTTAATAATGTTTAATAGCGATCCAAGATATCAAATAAATAATGGTGTCTGCATGTATAGATTGCTGTTACTATTGTAAATCTATGTTAAATTTTACTGGGATCTCCTTAAAATAAATGTTTTTATTTATCAAAATAAGCAGAAAATATTATAAACTTAGCTAAACTGATTGTTTAGAACAAGAATTAACTTACTGTATTTGTTTTTCAAAACATATTACCCTATCCCAAGGCATCAAATACTGCAGCTTATGCAGCTTACGGTTCGTAACTATGTAGATGTTAAAAGTGGTCTCAGCGTGATGTTTTGCAAATAACTAGTTTCGGGAGGAAGCGCTGGACGAATTGATCATGGCTGGCATCGCATCACCTGATCAATCTCCTCGTTACACCTGCCCAATCAAATCCCTCCTACCTACTATAAATAACCCCGTTTCCTCTACTTCCGCATCTCGTCTTTTGTGCATCCCTCCTCCACCCCTTCTCCACCTTCTTCTTCCTTCCTTTGCGCCTTGCTCCGGGGGGCTTGCGGGGACCGAGCCGGACACCGAGCTCTTGCCCTCGCTAGGGTTCAAAGCACTAGGGTTCACAAGCACTGGCCCCCCGGACAGCACACCAAATTTGCTTATTCTTTATTCCTTATGATTATGAGGAAGCGCAAACTCGTGAAATCATTTAGCAACGTGACTGGTAAACCCAGGGCAGTCTCATAAGGGAGGCGTCACATTAGTCTTTTTGTTTGTCTAATATTATTGCATGTGCTTAACTGCAATAATTATATTACATTACACATACATTTTTTAATTTATTTTATTTTATTTTAACTTTTATTCATCAAGGGCACATTCAATTGCTGAAAAGTGACAGTAAAAACATTTATAATGTCACAAATGATTTCTATTTTCACAAATATTACAATGTACAGCACACACAAAAATATTAAGCAGCATGGTCAGACCAATGGCTAATTCCATCACAGAATTATGGAAATTACATTTCATAATATGTTAAAATAGATAACATTTAATTTAAATTATTGTAAGATTTGGGTTTAAAAAAAAATCTAAATAAAAATAATAACAATAATAATAAAAAATCAAAATAAAAAAACAAAAGAATTGTGAATGGAAGTGTATATGAAGTATTATTTTAAAACCATATTCTGTATCAAATCTGTATTCTAGATATCTCCAGAACTAAACATAAAAACTTTTCAACTGTATAAAACACTATTATATATTTTAAGCACATAATTACTTCTTAACCATATACGATATAAAACAGACAGTCAGATACAGCTAAAGTACTCTAAACTAAAACAGAAAGGGAAAAATCACATTAAAATAATTCCAAACAACTATGGTACAATATCAGCTTGCACAAATATTGCCCCTCAGACCCAGACAGTTTAATTTTACCCTCTACACCCGAACTACTACCAAAGATCAGCTGTTAACTCTTTACAGTCGTAATTATAGGGCATTACTGCGCAAATTACCACCTGTTCACATAAACTTAGTCAGAAGTGTTGAATTCATGTTAGTTATGTGGCCTCATCATGAAGTATTATTAGCAATGCAAGACTGAACATAGCTTTAATATACTCATAAAAACTGTCAAAGAATATAGATACTGTAATGAGTATAATAATTAACAGGAGATATGGCTGATTTTAAACACAGTAGACAGTGTGACAACAGACATGCAGAACACAATGATGAACCTTGCGCGAACTGCTTTACCACTGTAAAATAATTATACATTTTATTTATTATTTTATTTGCCATTGAAAATCCATTAAAACAGAGCGTGAGAAAACAGTAATAAAGCGTGAAAAAGCGTGGCTAATTTGTGGAGCATTACTGACAGAGTTTGTGTTTGTGTGTGAGGTGTGTTTACTCCGCAAAGCTTCTGTCGCTTGAGACTCTGGCTCCTCTTGTAGCATTCAGGCCTTTGATCATAATAGTAATTTTGCAGGTACAATGAACCCAGCTGTGACAAAGCCTTATCTTACACTTTCATGGTGCCAGGCAACAACCAGTACCTTTCAAAGCTATTCCCAGCACACAAAAGGCACAGGCCCAGATCCGGGTGAAGGCAAACAGAAACTAATACACTCATATTCACACACCCACTCAAAACACACATGAAAGCATGCATCTAAATTGTCATTTATCTCTTTTAGTAGTTCATTATTGTTCTTTTGATTGCTTAAACTGCTCATTTTTGTGTTCAAGAAAGCATTTATTGATATTTTTTAAAGAGTGTAATTGTTACCATGAATTTCACCTTAGACTGCACTGTCACGTTATAATAATCATCCTGTGGTCAGAACACACCTCTAATTGTTTTTCATTGAAAACACTTTGATTAACACACTATGCTGCTAATCTGTGTTTTCACTTAAAGTCGAATAATCACATGCGTTTATTCAAGGATTTTCAATGACACTGAAAGGAAACTTGATTAATTTAACAATAGAATATTGCCTAGATTGTGGCCAAATTAAGATTTTAATGTTGTTTACATGTCTATGTGGTATTTTATTCTGAAATACAAAACATTTTGCAAATTAAATCAGCATTTTTTACTTAAAACTGCAGTGTACCTATAACGTTTCAAACTCAATCTAATCAGCTCGCGGAATGGGACTTTTCATATCATCAGCTGTCTGAGATGGCGAACAAGAACTTGTTTTGTGTAACACAGAAACACATTATTAGCTATTTTCTAACACAGTGAGGCCAAAGGCTAATGGCATCAGTTGCTGTTACTTGTCCGAAAACCGAGAGCAATAAATGAAAATGCATTTCCATTCTGATACATCGTCTTGCAGACAACCCTGTATACAATTCACTCGTTCTCTTCTATAGAATCTGCTGTTTCTGCTTCAAACTAAATTGGCTGAAATAATTCGAAAATTGACACTTGTTTTTGTGTAGCACTTACTAAAGTTATCAAATCAGACAGGAGAGGAAATTAATGATGGTGGGCTTAAACTTGGAAATGTTGGCTGTATCTGAAAACTAAAATATGCTGATTTCGGAGGCAGCATTACCAGCATTAACCAGAGTTAGCTGGAGAGCAGCAAAGATGTATCCTTTGATACACTGCCTTTGATATTCCACGATCCTGTACATTCCATTCTATGACTTTCAAGTTTGAGTATATGTGTTAATGTGTATTTCTGATTAACTTTTTGCACTTTTGACGTTATTATTAGCGAGAAATTAGTATTACAGTAATAAGTTATCACCAAAACTCATTCTATTTTGTTGTAGATCATTAAACACAGCCTCAGAAACCTGTCTGAAATCAGCTTCGTAAGGTGAATTCATACAAAATTGCTGTCTGCGAAGTCATTGCCTTCGAAGACAGCGAGTTTTTGGATGCAGTCGGTGTGTATTGACATCTTTCCACTGTTGAAATAAAGTACCATCTGATGTTCATTCATGTTCATTTTATGCATTAACTAGTAACTATGAAAAGATGATCAGTTCATCTGCCACAACATTAAAGAGCCACAAAATGATATTTATTGTTTACAATTCTTCAAAAAAAAAGACAAAATTCAAAGCTGAGACCTGAGTTTCATACCAGAAGTAGCACATGTTAAATAAAATGAAATACAATAAAAAGTAATAAAATAAAAATAAGATAAACTTTACTTTTTAATATTTGACTTCCTTTTTTATGTACATGTATAATATATGCCAAGGTGCAAATATTTAATTCAATACACAACAAAATTGTACAAACAAACAAAAAGAACAACAAGATTTATACCTAAAGTGTCCTTCTACATGCTCTTATTTGTCATTAACGACAGAAAAGAATAGAATAGAATAGGGTGGTCTAGCATTAATAACATGGTCAGTCAAGAGAAACCAATTAACCTCATTGTGGAGGTCACTGTGAAAGCTGGCTAGGGTCAGTCCCTCCTCCACCTCCACCTCCAGCTGCACCTCTACAGACCCAACAGGAGAACAGCAGAAGGATCCCTAATTAAAAAGTCTGCATATGCGTGTCCCTGTGTGCAAGCGTCTTCATCAGCAGAATAAAGGCAGATTGATGGTTTGTGTTTCATTAGCCCTGTTCCCCAGGCTGCTCTGGGTCAGATGTGCAGCTTCAGCACCCACGCGCTCAACAGAGGCCTTCCATTCACAAGCCAAGACTCTGCACACCTCTCTCTCTCTGTCCCATCCCACACCCTTCCCCCTGTATCTCTTCCATTGCTCTCCAATGCTTGACTGGAGATGGTCGTCATGGCAACTGCCTGTTCATCATTTATCACTAGCTGGAAATACAGTGGGATTTAATGCAGAGGGTCTGGCATAATGGGGTCATTGTTTAATCTGTCAACACAGTATTTTTGATTGCCACAACATCTTCAAGCCATGTGCTTATCTCTCCTGTCTGCCAAAGCAGATTACAGTTATTTTGGTTTGGGGTCGAGTATGATTTTTCCAGCATTTGCCACATAAAAAAATAAAAATCACAGCATCCCATGATGCAGTTTAAATGTTACATTTGAATAAACCTCCCACGCTGACAGCGCTTTTTAAGCCCGTCATGAATGATTCAAGGCTTTATTAATTTTTCACATGCTGAATTTAAAGATGTTATCATTACTGAGAAATAGCGTCTAACACTTTATTCTCCTGCGAGACCTTTAGATTAGAGGTGACCTGTGAAAAAGACAAGCATTCCCAGTGGTCTCCACATCTACAGTGATGTACAGTACATTGAGGTACAGTGGAGACTCAAGCAGGCTTGTCACGTCATGCGTTATACTTTAAAGAGCTCCAATCAGTCTAATTAAGAGTGCAATTATGGAAGTCAAATTGAAAATGAAGGAGGGCAATTTACAGATTGCCATATTTACCTGGTAATAAACAAAACATTTTACATTAGATTTAATTCATTTATTAATTAAGGAGATTACTGTGGTTTGATTAGAATATGGACTAAATTTCTTAATTATTTAAATTGAGAAAAAAAAAGTAAATGTGAAATAAAAACTGACCCTTTACCATAGGTGGCTATTTTAAACTAAAACTATCATTTATTTAAAATAGAGCTGAAAGACAATAAAATATAAATCACATACATTACACACACACACACACACACAAAAAAAGAACAATAAAAAAATTATTTAAAAAACCACAAAAGGAAAATAAAAGCCATTAAAGTATTAATAAATAAAGCTAAAAATGCTTTAGTATTGAAGCTTTACAGAACATCCCATAAGAATGAACTGAAGACTTGAAGATAAATGTAATAATCTTAAGATAAATTGAATTTGTTTTCTCAAAAAAAAAAAAAAAAGCGAATAAAAAATGTGTTTAGTGTTCACGGTGTGTGTGTGTGTGTGGTTGTTCACTTCTCACTGCTGCGTGTGTGAACTTGGATGGGTTAAATGCAGAGCACAAATTCCTAGTATGGGAAACCATACCTTGGCCACATGTCACTTCCTCCTCCTATATCTTACAGTACATGCACTGACAGGAATTATGACATTGCAATTTAGATGACATTAATTACAATCACTAACATGATAAAAAAGTGACTTTCTCATTTGGGAAAGGAAAAATAAAATGGTAATGGTAATAATGCAACATTTCTTTACTGTAAAAATTACATTTAAAACTGAATGCAAATATAACACACGCTCCACAGACATTAAAGAGACAAAGCTTGTCTAAGAAAATGACAGACTGCAACAGCCGCTAAGGTAGAATTGGTCAGTAACGTTTTCAAGGCTGGTTTTAGCAAACAGTCAGTTTCCTTCATACTGACATCACTAGACTGCGTGTTTAACTCAAGTGACTCATTCTGTAATACATATCTTTTCAATGTAATTTGGGGGCCTGACTCAACATTTCTGTAACTCTAAATCTCAAAGTCCTGTACATATTTACATGAAGGGTTAGGGTGAACTACAGGTGTTTGATGTATCCTAGCAACAAATGCACACTCAAGTAGAGTTCTGCCACAAGGGTTTTCAACAGCAGAGGACACTGTGACGTTGGCAAAACACACACACACACATACACAAACACACACGCTTTGCACATCATGCACTCTCTGAAATGAGGACACTAAGTTGCTGTGAGCAATAACTATGAATTAAGTCAAGGATGACATTTCCTTGAGAGACAGCTCTGCTTAGACATACCAAATAACCCTGCATAGAATATTTTGCTGTGCAAAATTACACAGCCATCCATACTGTATGACAGTTTAATTTGTTTTCATTTTATGTTTTACCTCAATTAAAAAAATAAAAATAAATTACATAGCGCAAAGAAACAAAAAACAAAAACATCATTACGCCTTTGCACTGTCATTCTACCAAGCTTCCTCAATATTACAAGGGCAAGATATAAATAACATTCATTTCTGTCATTACTCACCTGAACATGTCATTAAATATTCAGGGCAGCAGAGCTGAACCAGCAATTCTCATTTAAAGGAATAGTCCAAGTAAAAAAATGTAAATTTTGGTTCATTCTTCACATGAACCACACATACAGTAATCACACACCTTCAGAAGATTGTATTATAGCACACAGGATCATTTTTGCAAAATCATCTGTCTCCAGTCATAATATGTCCAAATTATTCAAAATGGCTCCTCTCATGTACCCTGGAAATACTAATCACTTTTATTCATTATTGCAAATAGAATGTTTTTTAAATACTGCATTCTTATTTGATTTGGTTAGATTTGCAGATAAGTTTGACAGAGCTGCATAAGACCTAAGGCACATCTCAGCAGGGATCATCAACAATTTCAGGCCAAGGATCCCTTGGTGGATAGAGAGAGATGTAGTTACTAATATTAACATCTAGGCTACTTCTGTATATTGCAAACATACTTTATTGTTGCTTTTACTGCAGTGCTTTTATAATGTATATTACTGATGTACAGAGTCATATACTGTACTTTGCATTAAAACTTCCCTCAACACAATTCAAAATGGGATGGACACTGAAACATTTAGCTGAACTTTAGCTTCTTAAAATTAACTTTGGTTTAAAGGGTTAGTTCACCCCAAAATAAAAAAATTCTCTCATTCATTAATCATCCTCAGATGTTATCAAAAATATCTAAATCTGTGTTCTGAAGATGAACGAAGACCTTTCAGGTTTGGAACAACAAGAGGGTGACTCCTGCTATACATAATTATATAATTATTGTTTTGGTGTAAAAGTAGGTTTTGAGCATGTGCATAAACACATTTTAATAGCTTATACTATTTCTTTTACAGTTTTTCAAGCCATACTCACAATTCACAAATCTACTTAACAATGTTACCATTCTTTCTTGTCCGGTAGCTTTTGGAAAGACCTGTTCTCAAGGTTTCGTTTGACCAGCCATGCTCAGTCTGAACAGTGATTCTTTTCAACACTAAGGATCATTTTCACTCTCTACTTGTGGACATTTGGAGACCTTGTTAACAGGTTTGGACCCAACAATGCATAAAAGAATATGCAACAGAAACCAGCCAAGTTAGAAAATCCACACTGAAATCTGCTCTACTGCACATAGAATATACACAAATTTTACACTTAGGAGAAAAAAGTAAAGAACATCAAGCATATTAAATTACAGTTCATAGAAACAATTATGCTGTTGACATCATGATCGCTGCTTTTTCTTTAGGGAATAATTTGTTGGAATAAGATGCTCTGATAGACGCACTAACTGGAACATTGTGCAAACAACCTGTCAGTGACCTTAGCTTTTCTATTGAGGGCTGAACTGAGTTTAGTTTTGTTCCATAAGGATAAGCAAGTACACATAAGAAGCATAGATAAAGAATCACTTAGCACTTTTTGACAGTAGTGTGAACAATCAACATCATGGTTTATCACCATGCCATAGTTATTAACAGATTTAAATTCCACATAGTGTATAAAAGATCTCTTTTTAAATATAAAAAAGTATCAATCAGCAGAAAATATGCTAAGATGTTGAGTGCAGTTATATAACATTCTCTTTAGAGAGGAGCCGCCCCAGTTTATCTAGATGTGTCTAAGAGATACAAAAGAGATATGTTCCATCAAAGCCCATCAACTATCTACAAAGAAAAGGACATGGAATAATAAACTAGGAATTTAGTTATAACTGACTGAGAGGAAAAAAGATCAAATCTTGTTATTCAGTGTGGTCGAAACAAACTATTTATAAAGTATTTATAAAAATAAAAATAAAAACCGTCTGAATTATTCAGTGCATCAAAGTAGAAAGCAAAAGCTAAGGTTTAGGTAATGAAATATGTTTGTCTTAGGGGCAGGATTAGAGAATACATGAAGACCACAAGGTCACTCTCTGTGGCGTCTGTGACTTTACCCATCCCCCAGTCCTTCGTCTCCCATCTCTCTGCCCCCTCTTTGTTTGACACTGGTCTTTCTTGCAGTCTGCTGAGGCGAGACTGTTGTGCAACTATCATTCGTCAGACACCCACACCGTCGTTGAATAAAGTTGAACTGAATGTCTTTAACTCTTTCACAGTCCACTGATGTCACTGCTGAGGCAAAATCAAGACTTTCTGCAGTTAAAAACCATTGGCTATAATTATGCAAAGCAGAAAGAAAGTGTGAAATACATGTTTCCCTGGAGAAATATTAGATATACGCTAAAGTTCAAAGGTTATTGTTGTCTTTGAAAGAAGTTTTTGTGCTCACCAAGGCTGCATGCATTTGATAAAAAAATACAGTACAAAAACGTATTGTGATAATTATTAAAATTATTATTTGAATATATTTTAAACTGTATTCCTGTGATGGCAAATCTGAACAGTGTCACATGAGTCTTCAGAAATCATTATAATATGCTGATTAAATGCTTTTAAAACATTTCTTATAGTTATCAATGTTGAAAACTTCTTGTGCTACTTTTTTTAAAAAAGATTTTTGATTTATATAAAGTTGCATGCATTTAAAACAAAAATATTTTGTATAAATGCTGTGACTTTTTAGTAATTAGCACACCCTTGCTAAATAATAGTATTAATGTATTTCAGATAAACTTTTTGTAAAGTTAAAGTAGCCCAGCTCCCAAACGGTTATATATAATAGATTCAAAACGTCTCTGAGCAGAGGCAAAGTTTCTTCATAGCACAGCTCAAACAGTTACTGAATAACAGCCTGTCAGAAACCTTTGGTACAGCTTTTAAATAAGAAGATACTTTGCTGAGTGGACTAAACTTCTTTGAACAACATCAGAGAGGCAATACAGTGTAAATCTGAAATAAGAAAAAGAAGAGAGAGAGAGAGAAACACACACCAGTTGGCCTTGAGCTTGTCTAAAAAAGGAGGTTGTCCTTGTACTTGGCAAGCATGCACCTTACAGCACTAACTGAATAAAAATCAGCTGGCTTGAATAGTACAAACAAAGACAGACAGCTTGGAGTAGTTTATATGGCAGCATATTCAAAGAAGGTCACACATTGAAGTAAGGTCATAGACACAGTCAGAGCTTGATAAACAAATCCTGTTTGCAGGTAAAATATTTGTGTAATATGTGACGGGTCAGGGGCTGGACACAATCAAAGATTAGGATGTAAGATATAAAGTAAGCTACAAGTTCAAAAGTTCGAGGACTCAGTTAACAGGTATAATTGATGCTATCGTTATAGGAAGTGCAGTTGTTTGTATAATAAAGCCTTGGGGAAAAAATGCAATAAATAATTAAAATGATTCTCATTTATCTGAATGAACAACTGCTGTTTTACTGTTCTCAGTGTCAAAGATAAAACAAAATGACTGGGAATCACTGGCCTAATGCTAATATAACAACACGCTTTTGTAGTCTTCAAAGCACACAAAGCATATCAGCTGCAGTCTTACCAAGTGAGAAAGGAAGCATAAACTAAGGTTTGTGTTTTTCTACTATTATTTTTTATAAGAATTTATTTATGCATTTTTACCAAAACAAACAAAAAGTAAGGCACAGTAATTAACAACATATGATAATGCCACTATAAATTGACATCATGTGAATATAAAACTTTCCAGCCTGACAGAAACTGTCAGTTCAGCAATGATTTGCAATTTAAGTCTTAAACCAAATATTTTCCTCAGTACAGTATCTTTATGAGAGATATAAGAAGGACATAACAGTCAGAATTTAATTAGTCAGAACTTTCAATTTCAAACTTCAAGTTTAATTTGCTTTAAATCTGAATGATTACAGTTACTTGGCTCACTCTTCTGACCCCATATTGTGTCTCTCCCATGGTTATTTTCATCATAATCATGTTCAACACCACCATCTGGTGGAGATGTTATATTGTTATAGGTACTGCTCTCTAGAACCTCTCTTCACTGTCTTAAATGTAAATTTGTAGCAATATTATGGACTTAAACTTATAAAATAAAAAGAATATTTGGCTTATGTTTGAATATAGTTGTATAATGACCAATACAATGTTGACAATTGCTTCTAATTTCCTTTTTTTTATTTTTATTTTTTAAAAAGATCACTGCATGGTTTCTTCACATAATTAGGTAATTTAATAAATAAATATATTTCATATATTGGGACAGTGTATTATTATTGTAAAATAAAACCTTTCAAGTTGATTGATTTTTATTTTGCTATAATACTAGATTGACAGTATATTTTTACAGTATTTTACAGTATATTAATGCTTCTGAACGATGTGATTGGTCTAAAAAGTGTTCTTGTATTGTTGGCATTGTTTCCATTTATCGGGCCTATTTAACACTCATTGTGCATTCTAATACAAAAAGTTCATTAAAATGATAATATCAGCACAATTGAAATAATAAAAAAAAAATCATAGATTGAATTTCATAAATTTCTTATGTTCTTAATAATAGTTGTGATAAAGACAACACAAACAAACAATTTATTTACAAACTAAATAACCAGTTTGCACATTATCATTATATATAAGCAAACATTTCATTAACACAAAACCAGCATAACAATCTGATTTAAAAGTGTAACTGAATTCATATACACAGCATTGATTTAAGAATTTCCAAAGAGAAACAGAAATAGTTCAAAATGGTAAACTTTTACTTTTTTTATTTGTAACTTTTTTTTTTTTTCATTTTATGTTTCTCTGTTGTACATTTTTTTTCTAAACCTTGGTTCACTTCAAGTTTAAGTGAAAGGAATCCCATATTTTCAATGTGTTCTCAGGCTTTTGGATCCCACCGTATTGCTGTTCCAGGAGGCAGGGTTCATAATGCAGGTGGATAGCAGCTGCACTGCTAAGATATGTGAGTGTGTGTGTGTGTGTGTTTATCAGGAAAGCCTGTGGGGAACTGGGATGCAGTTACAGTGCCCTGAAGCCATCTATTCTGTAAAGCAGCTATCGACCTCCAGCTGCGAGAGTAGAACTGGGCAATTTTAGTGAAAAGACCTCTGAAGATAGAGAGCAGTGCCCAGTGCACATAAAGACTACTCATGATCTCCTGCTGCACACAGCAAGTCTAACAAAACCCATAGGGCCATTAACACAGGTTTACCTGATTACAAATGTTCTTGGATAGTGTTATTCTGGCTAAAATCAACAGATTATTCATTGATATTTATGAATGAGGAAACAAAAGTGGGAGAGAGGTTAATATCACCTACGAACAGGATACAAGACTTCTGATTGACAGCTGGAATATTATCTTATTAAATACTATACTATACTTGCATTAAAAAGTTATGATCTATTTAAGAATCAAAGCTTGCGGAATGCCAATATATATATATATATATATATATATTTAATTTTGTACCACCAGAGGGCAGACTGAACAAACAAAAAGATGAACAAGCAATTGGCCCTGAGAAGTACATGATCATTATTTTCATTATCATTTAGGTAGTAATTAAACTCTTTTCCACAGTTTCAGTAGGTTTTTTTAATGTATATAAATGTAAAATATGAGTTGTATTTACTTGAAACAGCACCTTTTCTCTCAATGTGCATTATAAAGGCATTGTTCTCAAACAATAGGTAAACTAATCCCATAAAATTGTGATTTTAAGGTTCCCAAGCAGTCATTTTAATTCAGAATGAGGCTATTTATCACAAACTGACAATGTCACATTTAAAACAGAAAAAGGAAGGGAAAGAAGAGGTTATGAATAATGCTGAAGCCACTTGCAATCCAGACTGATCACCTGTTGTGGGGCAGCCAGGTATCTCATTTCTCCATATAAAGCATAAAGAAGTGGTCTGCTGGAGGCTGATAAGCTTTATTTTGCAGGGACTTGGTGGACATATTAAACAGAGCTGTGCTGATCCATCTCGGAGATTGAATCAAGTAGAAGGACTTAGCCAAAGCCTCTGAAAGGCCATGCTCTCAAAGACGACGTCTCCTCCTCCGCATACCACAAAAAATATGCAGCATTTAATGAGTGTTTAGCTTATTTACATAGCAGCTAAGGCCAGCAATGGCAGAAAAGTGATGCACCTGAAGGAATTCAGGTAAATTGACTTGCTTTGTCTGCATCTGAATATCTTGCGCTTTTAAATGAAAAGCATATTAAAACCTTCAGTGGCAGCCTTGCTAAACTCGAGACAGTCAATAAGCGAGGCATGTGGTTCAAGGCATTTCACAAGTCACTAATTTACAGATATATTATATGTCTGGTTGGAATAACTGACCATTTCTTGCTATACCACAATTGCTGTAACATTACCACTTTAGCTCAAGGTGGCAGTTTCATGGTTGAAAACATATCACTGGAGTCATCGCATCGTTATAATAGACATTTACTGTTTTTTCAAAACGTTTTCTGTTGTTATATATCAGCCTGCTGTTTGTTGCTGTTACTTATTGCCACTTTATTGGTGATTTTTTTATCATGTTTGTGCTGTCTCTACAAAAGAGAAACAGACAAGCTGTAGATTTTAAGACTGAAAAGTTATCAAGAGACTAAAACTGTTCTATTATCTTTGCTTTAAAGCAGAGGCTTTCAAACTTCTCAGTTTGAAACTTATGACGATTCCCTTATGAGGGACATTCTTTCTAAAATATAAAGGTAGCTATGTATTTTCCATGGATACAAACTAAAACGTCTGTGTGACAAAAATACTAAGTGTGATTTTATGAATACAACAAAATTGCTTGTCATTCTACAAAAGCCCCCATTGAAACATTTTTTGAAGCATCGATTGTAATATTTCCGTTTCACAAAAAGTAATTTTTTTACATTTTTAAAGTGCCCCTAAAGGTAATGACAGGTTCATATTTTGGTTTTGGGAGTTAAAACAGGTTAACATGCATGCAAGCTCAAAAAAACACTTTCGTTGTCTTATAATATACATTTATTGTTACCTTATTTGTTCAAGGACTCACAAACAATTAACGATTAATTTATCCAAACCCCTCCTTTATAAATTAGCATTTTCATTCAGACCAACAAGTGGGCGGGCAATATGTTAATACTTCATTTTGACGCCAATGTGGAACGGCTTGGGACTCGTTTTAAAAACTACTCGTTTCAATGATTCCAAATCGAATTTTACTTTTTTGAGGGACAATAACTTTACACATGGTGCACTTTCAGATTAAAAACTTTGCAGGGCGTTTTCATTCACTTAGAGCTATGTTACTTTTTGCATGAAAAGTAATTTTCAAAAATCCGTATAATAAGGGCACTTATAATGTTCTTCACAGTAAGAAAAATGGTTATTTTAAGGACTAGTCCCTGAAAGGTTCTTTATGGAACCAAAAATAGCACACCAGACGAGAAGCGCTACCTTAAGGCTTTGCTGTGAAAACACCCTTTTGGAACATTTATTTTTAAGAGTGTACTTTCTGTGCCACAGACTTCAATCAAGTTAGATTTCTGGCCCTTAAAATGGTTTGGGCACCTCTACTCTAAAGCACATGAACTGATATATGCCTGATTGTATTTTAATTTTACAACAAAAAAATCAATTACATTAATATACTATATCATTCTAGAAGCTTAGTGTATAAATAACTCCTTACTGGTCCTGGAACAATACAGATACTTGTGCCAAGTTTCTCTACAACAGGGAAAGCCATAAGAGCATTCAGCTATTAACCCTTATTAATCCTGTTTGTGATTGTTTTCTATGTAACTTTGTCAGGCTAAAATGAGGCTGATATAGTCATGCAGAGTTAGATGAGCGTCTAAAAGTAGGCAGTCCCCTAGGGAGGTCATGTGCTCAGGCCCACACAGTGATACATCTTTCTTGTTGACTGTGGTAACTACTGTTCCACTAAAACATCATAAATTACACGTTTTTTGAAGGTGTTTCAACCTTGAACACCAGTATTCTGAGCTAGTTTAAGGAAGCATTAATCACATTCAGCTGGAAAGTGAGAATGCTTCACAGCCATTGCCGCACAACAGAAAAATTAAATCAAATATCAACTCGTTATAAAAACACCCAGCTAATACGAAAAATCATCTAACTGCTGGAGATGTTGTTGATCAATCCTCTTAATGATCAATGCTTCTCTTTGTTCATTTCTTTCAGTCTTTCTGAGCTCTTACAGAAAACACATTAAAGAATATGTTCACAGAATACGATCCTCAAAGCAAGCCGGAATTTGAAAGCGGAACTGAGCGACCGTATAGAGTTTCCTATTGATTTGTAAGAGTAATACACCCTTGTGGTATTTCCATTGAAATTTCTTTGAGATTTTATGCCTAAAGTGTGACCATAGAGAAAATATCATATAGGTTAAAGTTTATGAGATAAAACTTTAAGCCTGACAAATCGATTCTTCTGTAACATTTGCGAAGGTTGAACATTTCCCACATAGGAACAAAGGCAGCAAAGAGGAGATTGAAAAAAAAGCTCCAGGTTGTTCTGTGCATACAGTACCACTGTGAAAGTAACTTCATAGTTTGTAAAGTACAATATAACCTAGGATTGTAGATTCCATATCAAGCATTTATATTTGTGAAACATTTGGAAAGATTATGCATAACATTTTGAATATAGAATGAATAGGGCTTTGGAACAATGATGCAGTGCTGAGGGTATAAATCTAGCCCATGTCCTTTCACGATCCTATTTCACTGTCTGTCTTCCAGTGCTTTCCTCTCACTCTCCATTGTACAATCCTATAAAGGTAAAGTGCCCATCAATGAAAAAATTGAGCAATATCATGAGTTAGAGTGCTTTCATACTTGTGGCCATGTACTCAGTACAATAGCACAACCTCAAGTGTGATAATGCTTTTAACCATAACAGTATATAAGGATAGTTCAGACTGTCTGATTTGCACACACTTGTTCAACAGTTTGGGTTTAGATTTTTTATTTTTTTTAAAGGACATTAATACTCTTTAACAAGGATGCATCAAATTGATTAAAAGTAACATAAAGATCAATCTACTTCCTATTCAATAAAATATTGGACAAATGTAGTTTCCACAAAATATTATGAAGGACAATTAATTTCAACATTCAATAATAATAACAAAACATTTACGCACCAACTCAGCATATTATAATGATTTCTGAAGGATCTTGTGACACTGAAGACTATTAACTGCTCTAAAAAATACTAAAATAAATAATAATAATAAATAAATAAATAAAATTAAGTTTAAAAATAAATAAAAATAGAAAACTGTTTTTTTAAATTGCAATAATTATTTAAAAAATTCAAAGAAGTCCCAGGAGGTTTATTTTATATTATACTGGGGTTGGTACAACATTTTAATGCAAAAATATAGTCTTGACCATATCTCTACACCTAAACCTAACCTTACCCATGAGTAAAACCTAAAATCAGAGGAAATGATAGATGACTGACACTGATGTACAAGCACCAAACACTGATTGTAAGCCTAAACTTCAAAAAACTGTAAACTGTTACTTCAAATCTGATCGGTTAATCACAATGTTGTCCAAGGGTCAACAAAGACGTTGACCCAGGGACATGTTGCCCTTGGTAAAAATCAGGTTAGCGTGGTAAGCATACATATATACTACAACTTTTCTCTTGAATCTGTCGAATCAGATTGGCTGAAAGGTAAACAATATTGAAGTCTAACAGAGATCCTCATCCTCTTCACCGTTGCTGAAGTCTTTGTTTCTGTACTGTTTCATCACAGATTTAGATAAGGTGGTGTAAAATCTCAGAATACAGCTGCAAGTATTTTACCATGTCTGGTATGCAGGAAACAGTCAGTTGTGTTTCGACACCCAACATGAGTTAACTGTAACTGACAACTTGTAAGCCCACCAAGCTCTGAAATCAGTGATCTTGATAGTGTGACTACAAATGTCAGATTAGTTAATTTGGATCAGTGTTACTTTTCTAAAGATTTTCTCTGAAAATGCCGTAAAGGCTTTAAAGAAGCAGCAGCTGTACAGAAAACAGTGCAAAGTAAAACTCCCTAATAAGGTCGAAAGTTAAATTAGCTTGTTGTGGCTCTTGGACATCCCCCTTGACTGCTTGACTTTGTACGGTATCAACTGTTTCAAAGTTGCTGACACAATCCATGTTATGCCACGATATGAATTTGCTTCCGGAAAGTGACTTAAGTTACGCGCTGCTCCCAGTCATCATTAAGACTAGCAAGGCACATAATTAGCAATTATGAATGAGATAGATAAGTGAGTGCAATGATGGTCTCATTTCTCCATCTGTAAGTCTACCCTGGAATTTAATTATTAATACACGAGCTTTAATTGAGCTTCTGTCTGAGCACATGCTCAGAGTAATTAAAATGTGACTGAGATATGCTTTAAAAGTTAATCGGAATATCGGGGCCTAATTTAAAATATTTTATGAAAAAAGGAGGGTGGCTGATAGCAGGGAACATTAAATTTGAGGAAGAAATGGGACAGTCATCAACAAACCTTATGATGTACTCACTCATTCATCATGTCTCCCAGGCAAACATTTCACTTTTGCAACATAATGAATATATTGAGGGGTTGTTTAAAGCATTTTTTTATTTCATGTTAGATATAAAAAAGGTAAAGTGTGCTATTTCTGCAAAACGTGCAAAAGCTCCAAACTGAAATGCAATCTGTGTATTTATCTTAACACCGGCTCGACCAGTAGTGTCAGTTTGATGCAGGACTATGCTTTTTTTTTCACCACGGAAGACACAAGAGAAACACACTTGTTTGAAAACAGTCATAATTATCTGTTACAATTCTTTTTGGTGCTGTTAGGGATGCAGAAATAAACATTTTAACAATGCCAAAAGGCATCACAGTAAATGTTCTGCAAGTGAAACTGTAAAATAAAAATGCTAAGAAATTTAGCTTGACAAAGTGATAAATGAGGTACCTCAGATTAACTTTAACTTTGAGTTAAAAAAATACAGTAAAAATTAGGTAGTAAACTGCTGGTAGCCTGTTCAGATGAGGCTTCAATACAAAGAATATTAGGGTACTGCCAAGTTAAATATCCAAAAACATGGTAATACCATGGTACTTTTTGTTTGTGACTGCACAAAGTGTTTTTTTTAAATCTTTTTACTAATAATGTGATAATACTGTAAAACATAATCTTAAGCAAATCTCAAAATGAATATCTATTACTCATACATTATAATGTTGTGATGCCTACCCTCATAGTTTTACCTTTGAAACCCATAGTTTTAGTCTGTTGTTTTTAATTAAGTATGTTTGGATATGTCTCAATTAAAAAAAATCTCAGAAATTATGTTATTGGCCAGAATTGTAATAATGGTAGCACTACAAAGACTGTGGTAATAACATGTGGATCACACTAGCCCTCAAACCTGTAAGCAATACTTATTGATCTTAGAGAAAAAAAATCATGATTCAGTAGCAAGCACACTGCAGACACTCACGGGAATTGCATGCTGCAGTAAGGTGGTCTGCTTTGAATCATGAGGGCTACAGTGTAAATAGCTTCCTTCAGCCTCAAATTCAATGAACAGTAGCCTAGGCCTGCACAAATGGATGGAGAAGGAGGACCTCCCTTCAGATACACAGAAAGGTCACCTTTGTTCGGGTTTACCACGTTTCGACAAAAGCATTTCCCAACAGATTGGAAGGAATCAGAGCCGGCTGGATCTCCTTAAAGAGATGCTGTCTCTGTTTCATCCCTTCTCTGAAAATCTCAGAGACACAATCCACAGATCTGTTCGGTTCAGCTCTCCTGTGGAGCTCTGACCTTTGGCGAAATCAGAGGGAGAGAGAGAGAGACAGAGAAGCAATCTGTTCGTCTGATCAAAGCTCTGGTGGACATTTCTCACATAAAACTGAAAGCAAGAGGATTGCGAGTGTAATTGTAGCAGTATCTGAAATAGATCCAGCAAATCACAGGGAGAGGAGTGCAAATATACATTACCAGTCAAAAGTTTAGACACACTTGGCTCTACTGTTTAAAAGTTTGGGGTCGGTAAGCTTTTGAAATGCTTTGAAAGTATCTTATGCAAAGTCTGATTTGATTTGATTGAAGCATTATTACAATTTAATTAACCAACATCTTTTATAATATATTGTGATGAGCATCCCGAGGAGTCATCAGCGTCGCCCTGGAAACAAAGGACACATACCTGCACGTCCTCATCTCTGGCTGATCGGCCCCAGCTTCAGCCTGTCAGGCAGCAGCTATATAAGCAGCGTGAGCGCTACCAAAGACTGAGAAACTTCTCCATGAGACAGTGTTAACTTGTTCTCTCCTTGCCTTCCCAGAAAGCAGCTGAGGACTGATCAGCCCCCCAGGAGCACTTCATGGACCCACTGCAGCATGAGAAAGAGAGCACACCACTCACCGGAGCACCCACCTCAATACTTTTGTTCACCCACTTTGTAAATAAATCCACCCTCCGGGGTATTTATTTTAAGCTCTCTTTGTTGTTTGATTCTTCACCCGTGACAGTGGTGGAGAATGCAGAAAGAACGGTGAAGAATCACCGACAAGCGATCTCCCTCACCTCACCATCTCTATTGTGTTTTTTGGCTGTGTTACAGACGAGCGCTCCTCCCCCATCATGGATGAGATCCTCAAGCAGTTAGCATCCGCCAGCAGCAAATATTTGAGCAACTTGCCACCCGCCAAGCCGCCGCCGCCACTCACATGTTCTGCTGCCGGATCCCTGTGTGCAAGCCACTAAAATCCTGCCAAAGCTAACCCCCTACGATGATGTGGAAGCCTTCCTCCAATTGACTACAGCGGCCACTGAGGGTTGGCCGCAAGAGGACTGGGCAAGAGTGCTGGCTCCTCTGCTAACTCTGTGGCTGCTGATCGTTATGTAGACGAAGAAGGAAATCCTGGGCCGTTTGGGGTTATCAGCGATTTGTGCAGCCCAATATTTCTTCGAGAGGGAAAACAAGCCCTGTTTGCCAGCCCGTGCCCAGGTGGCTGAATTCACTCCTGGAAGGGAACCCAACAGCCAAACAGGTGGCAGAGCGGGTGGTGATCGACTGGCTGCTTCGTTCCCTTGCCTGATCTCACCGACAGGCGGTTGGTATGAGGAATCCAAACAACACTCGGGAACTCATCAAGGCCATCGAGCTGGCGGATGCTGCTCAACACCGGGAGACCAGGTAGCGAGTGCCGCCGTTTCCCCGGAGGGTGGTCCAGGAGCAACGTGTACCAGAGGGCACCCCGCAACCAATTAGCAGGCCGACGGCTCCCTCCCCGTGGGATGAACCGATGCCAACGGAGGTCCCTGCACCTCCCATGCGGAGTTGGCTGGCAGGATGCATTGTACACCGCGCCCTGCCCTCAGGAGCTCTGGAAGTGGAGGTGGAAGTCAATGGACACGACTCTGGCAGCATGGTCAGCCTAATAAGGTCCCAGGTCCTACCTCCGCAAAGCATTTCTCCCGATAACCCGTGTTCACGGGTGCCTGCTCGAAAAGTGACCATTTCGAGAGACTGGTCTGGGTTTGACCGCCTGCCAGCCCCAGAGGGAGCCGCCGAAGACGGAGTCCAGCCCAAGGACCACGCCAGCATCCCATCCTTCTGGCCTCGGACAGCGGGAGAGATGTTGAGTCCCCCTCCCAAAATACTAACGTTTTCTATGACGTATTTCAACAGGTGATAGGAGGGGGCTCATTCGCAAAGGAACAATGCGAGGACGACAGGCTGAAGCATTGCTGGACCCAAGTCTCCCACACTTTGTGGTCCAAAATGGCCTGCTGTATTGTGTCACTCAGCGAAGGGGGGAGGAAAAAATATTACTGGTGGTACCCCGCACAAAGACGGAGACTTTTTTGAAACTGGCCCATTCGAGCTCGACCGAGTCATGCCATTAGTCCGGGAACACCTGGTGAAAGCCCAACCACGGGAATTCCAGCCCGGAGACCTGTACTAGAAAAGCTTGGGCCGGTCACCTACCGTGTCTGTCAGCCAGGACGGAGGAGAGCTGACCATCTATACCACATCAAACGCCTTCCCATAATTCCATGTTGTTTCATAATTCATTCCTACTTTACAAAATTTAGTAAAATAATAATTGTGTCCAATTGTTTTACTGGTATGTCACATCACATTTACACCAAAAAGAGCATATGGGCCGTTTAATCGATCTCGTGTTACGATTTTAAAATTAGCTCATTAGAGTTTACTCTTCTGCTAATTCATTGTTAAAATCTTTAATCACTCACCATAATTGACTGAAGGGGCTTAATTAAAAATGTTGTTAAAAGAGTGTCACATCGTCTTATACAAATGACAAACGCTTGACACTCATCTCCTTCTCTATTTAAGGATCTCACCTTGTGATATGACTGACAACAGTTAAATAGAAGATAATTCATAAATACCTGAACAGGATATTACGAGGCATTAGAGGCATCATCTTCAGAGCTCAATTCACCCCTCAAATCTTAAAAGACACAGTGATGGGCGTTCTTGTTTACGCAGTGACAAAAACACACATCACCTCTGGTTTTTAAGTTTGCTGTCATAGAAGGTTCAGCAGTGTGACAATATTATTAGATGTTTCTACTGTTCATTCTTAGAGAGGACACATTTATGTGACAGCTGGCAACATTGCCCTAGAGAGAAAATTGTTACATTGCTTTATTCAAAGACAAGAACAATTTAAAATGTGAAAGTGTGAAATGAGATGTAAAAGACTGAATTGTGTCACCATCGGATTACAAAAAACAAACAAAAAAACACAATATTAAAAGTAAATATAGCATAACATTAAAAAGCTGCTGTGGCTAAACAGTGTGGGAGTTTAGTGCTCTTGGGAAGGATGGCCACCAGATAAAATGACAGGCTTGTTGACCATCATCTTTGAAATAAAGCAGATATGGAAGCGTGTTTCCCTAAGGACACTATCTGAGCTGTAGCTGTGACCTTCAAGCATTCGCCTTTTAGATTTGGGATTCAGCGATGACCCTCTGCACAACCAGTCTCTCTGTAAGCAGGGGCTGACATTTAATGCTTTTATCTGCACAATGCAGTGCATCTCGGAAAATATCAGCAAGCAATTATGTCACTGGCCGGGAAAAATTAATGTTGTCAAAGGCAAAGTAGTTATGAATACATATCATGTTCATACTACACATGCTCACATTTGAACCTGACTGTTTTGACTTACCCAAACGGGCCAAGCAGAAAAGTATTTTCAAGAAGTTTGTAAACTCATATTTTCAGAAAATATGCCAGGTTCAGTGCATGTTAAGCTCAAGCAACAGCAATGGTATTATGTTGATTAGGATTTTTAACTCCTTTTAAAAAATATGGGTTGCAGTGAGGCACAAAATGGGTTGAATCAGTAAAATATTTACCCTTTCAAAAGTATAATCACAAGATTTAAATAATATGTATATTGCATGAATTTATCTGAGTTGGGATACTTAGACTCTGATAGTTTGGATGCAGACATTTTTTTAAATATACATTACATTATGTAAACAAAAACGTTTATTGTGTAAGAGCATTCAATATAACTATATATTAACTACTTGTTTTTGTTCAAAGAAAATAAATAAAAAGTCAGATTTCTTTTTTCTGTGATCATCAACATTATGCCACAAATGTTTCCAACTGATCTTAATTTGTATGGTACCCTGAATATTCATTTAAATTATAATTTAATAATAACAATAACAAAATTAATGAATTGCAAGGTATAAATAAAATGCCTGTTTTTCTTACAACAGAATTAAAAACAATGATTACTCATCTGTACAACACATATCATAGCTTTGTAAATGAAAAAACATACAGGTTATATAAAGACCTGTCATCTACTTCACAACAGGATGATAATGTTCTTTGAAAAAGAGTTTCTAACTGATACTCTCAATATCAATTCCACTTGTGACATGAGCTGTTTTTCAGAAAGAAATAAAACACGGGAAAAATTTTTATTTAACAAGAAACAAGCACTATTTCTATTTCGGAAAAACAAGGCGAATGGCATCCTACTGCATTCGCAATTCCAGCCTTGCCGACACCATTATGCACAAGCCACATTTACCATTCTAATGAGCATGGGCTACAAAATACCTAAAAATAAGCCCTGCATTAGCAGGAGATGGGTCACAATGTGGGGTGTTAACCTTCCTAAGAGATGTGTCAGTCACGTCCACCTGTCAGTTCTATCCATTTTTCATGACAGCTGTGGAGATCTGCTTGGGGATTCCACGAGCATGCACATCTCCCAATCAAAGAAAGGGCCAGAAGTGATGGAGTGGATGCGCACAATCAATACCACCCCCGGTCTCAGTGCTCACATTTCATTACAAATGAAATAAATGATCCTCTCTCTCCCTTTACATGAAAATAAATGAGTGTTAAAAGGGGAATGTTAAGCCAGGTGTGAGTGTTATTGAAGGTTTTCCTCCCACAAGAACAGTGGCTTAAGCCTTCTGACTTTATTACAGTGGTGCTCTCCATGGATCTTCCCTCAAATAGCCACAAATTGAAGCATATTTGCACACAGTCTACGCTTGTTTAAATTACACTAATGTGGACATTAGACGTGGCTCAAGGAGACCTGCTGAACAAGCAACTCGGGAGGAACTAGGGAATCTTTAATATCTCAATTGTTAAGCCTAGACCGAAGTGAGATTACATGGAGAGCAAACAGAGCAAAAATTATTTAAATTCCAACAGAAGTAATAATAATTATAATGCCCATTTTGCATTTAAAACTGACTCCCAGAAGAGTCAATTAGAAGTAAATCTTTAGTAGGATGATTCCCTTGAAAGTGTAAACACTATGGTGCTTATGAAACATTACTCTGTTTGTCTGAGCAATCCAGTTCAACACACACAAATACTGAACACACACACACACAAACTGTTAGCTGAACATTGGCAGACACCCCCAGATGAATGAGGGTCAAATGCAAAAGCTATGAACTAGACACACAAACACTTATAAACTGGTTCATTAACATTATATAGGATATCTGAACAGATAAAAGAAAATATTTTACATTCTCTCTTCTCACAGAATAGAAGCTGCTTTTGAACCTACCGTGGTGTTTTGTGCAAAAAGCGTTCTGTTCTCCACGTGTTTTAAATTCCCCATTGTCCATGCACTGCTGCAGTGTATCCATGACTGGATAAAGATCAATTGAAGGGCGTTCCTTTTAACTAATAATGTACAACAGTGCAGAGGCAATGGCCTTGAATTTAATGCCCCTTTTGTTTTTTCCTACCAATACAATCAAATCTGGACACTAATACAGCAGTGATGGTGATGCACTTTCAGTTGTTAAAGCAGAGAACAAATAGACAGACAGATATCTATTTTATAGCAAATTATTTGAAATATTATTATTTTTTAGGATACATTAAAATGTCATATTTTTCTATCTGCAATGTGCTTAAACCTGAAGCTCTTTTGTGGTCTTTTATGTTTTTAATCACATTTTTCTAATCATCCTAAATGAAATATCAGTTGATATAAAATTTAATCATGTGAAAACCATTTTGAAATTGGACATTGCCATGGGTTTGGTACTTAAATCCTTTTAGCCGCTATTCCCCCTAGTGGGCATATTGCAAATATTGCAAAATTTACTACAACAATTTATAAGCAAAACTTTTTCTAACCTTGAAAAAATGTTTCATCGGAAAGGTCTCAAGGTTCCATATTCTGATGGTCATTTTGTGATATAAGTATTGTGACAGAAAAGTATACATTTTTTAACAGAAAAAAAAAAAAATCAATCAATCAATAATGCTCTGGTGTCATCCAGTTTTAGGTATAATACTTAAAATCTCACAGGAACTTAAATTAACTTTGGAACATAATTTTGTAGACACGTAAAAGATTTCTTTATTTTCTATAAAACATATTTTTAGTACAAAACTTTTCCTACAGTAAATCCAAACTTCTATAACTTTTTTATTTGTTCATTTGTTTAACACTTTTTACAGCTCTTTTAAAATACTAATCTGATTGTTTTTTTTGTTTTTTTTAAAGAATCCAGCCTTAGATCTGAATTACAAAGCATTCACGAGTTACAGCTATTTAGGATCAGTGCTTCATTTTCAATGGCAGTTACAGTAGGAGGTTAAGTTTGTTTTAGTGTTTCATTAGGCCTATATTTTAACATCCAACTTGATAAGTTTTTAATAAAAAAGTATAAGATGTCTTTTGTCTTTTACAAATTTACTACATGACTGACTTATTTAAATGAACTACGACTGTAAGCCTATGCAATAAGCTATGCTGTATTTTCTCTGTACTCTCATCAGTAATACCAATTGACCCAGTCTAAAGTGGCATAAAGCTTTTCAGCAAATCTCGGAAATAGCTGTGAAACTCCCTTGGCACTTTGTGGGAAGGAAGCACACAAAGAGCCATAATAACAAGTGGATTGTGCTCTTGTGCATCTGCCTTGTCTCACGTACAGCTTCAGAATTTCATCTGTACAGTGGCAAAAAAAAAAAAAAAGTACAGAATTCACATCTCATCCTGCTACAGATTGCTTTTCCTCCAAGATACATCTAAGATTAAAGCTGGAGTGAGGATTGGTGTTACTCACAGTATGCCCTATACGATGTTCAGCAGTGTCAGGTTAGTCCAGATTTTCAGTAAGCGAGCATTTTCTCCCATTTTATGGGTACATGCTCCTCTATAAACATCATGGAAAAATTCTCAAGAATTCTAGACACAAAGACTCAACTGACTACGTAAAGTTTGCAGTGCATTGCATCAAGTTTGTTACAACCAATTTCTAGAGTTTGTGTCCAAATCTGTCTGAAAGTAAGCCAACAATGCCTTAGGCAACTTCTTTTCCAGTATATGCAGCTTATCATCTGTAATGTCCTTTGATACTTTCCATCACTCTGTTGTCCTTGAAAGAGCACTACTGAATCAAGACAAAGGGATTGAAATGTGAATGCAAATGATTTTGCACTGTGATGGCACAAGGAGTCATCTTTTTACATTTCAGATTTCATGCAGAGTATTTCTAGGTGGTCTCTGCACACTAGGATGGAACAACTGGCACTTGAAAGCCCACCCGATGTGCATTTGATACAGTCACGGCTGAAATTCTTCCTGCTAATGGAAACGTTTTGATCCAACGGAAATGTTAATCATCTACAAAAGTGGTCCACTCACTGAAATGTCATTGCCACCCTCTTCGTTGCCTTCCTATAATTAAGAACCTGTTATGAACTTCTTTTTGCCTATTTTATTTGGAACACTGTGAGCTTTTTTGAAAGTTGTGATTTTTAAAGAAATTAATGTTTCATCATTTGGACCCCCTGAGTAGCTGCCAACAGCTTGCTCTCTCTGAATGATACCTCTCACTTAATTCCTCCTCCCTTCTGCCACACAAACATAGAGCATGTATGGAACAGACATCATTAAAACTCCAGTCAGCTTCGAAATGCTCCAACAGGTGGTCCACTTGGCATTAGAAAGCCATACATTTAGCTTTACACATTGCAATTATAATACAGAAGTGAATGTGAGGCACCACACCATAATGGAGGGAAATTCTGATTAATAGAATTTATTGATAAAATAGAATGTCATGGAAAAATTAATGCATTTCAGAAATTCAACTCAAATTGTGAAACTCGTGTATTCAATAAATTCAATGCACACAGACAGAAGTAGTTTAAGTCTTTGGTATTTTTAATTATGATGATTTAGCCTCATATTTAACAAAAACCCACCAATTCACTCTCAACAAATTAGACTATTGTGACATGCCAATCAGCTAATAAACTCAAAACACCTGCAAAAATTTCCTGAGCCTTCAAAATGGTCTCTCAGATTGATTCACTAGGCTACACAACCATGGGGAAGACTGCTGATCAGACAGTTGTCCAGAAAACAATCATTGACACTCTTCACAAGGAGGGTAAGCCACAAACATTCATTGCCAAAGAAGCTAGCAGTTCACAGAGTGCTGTGTCCTAGCATATTAACAGAAAGTTGAGTGGAAGGAAAAAGTGTGGAAGAAAAAGATGCACAACCAACTGAGAGAACCGCAGCCTTATGAGGATTGTCAAGCAAAATCGATTCAAGAATTTGGTTAAACTTGACCAGCTTTTTAAAGATGCTGATTTCATTTTCCAGCAGGATTTGGCACCTGCCCACACTGCCAAAAGCACCAAAAGTTGGTTAAATGACCATGGTGTTGGTGTGCTTGACTGGCCAGCAAACTCACCAGACCTGAACCCTACAGAGAAACTATGGGGTATTGTCAAGAGGAAAATGAGAAACAAGAGACCAAAAAAATGCAGATGAGCTGAAGGCAACTGTCAAAGAAACTTAATCTTCTATACCACCTCAGCAGTGCCACAAACTGATCACCTTCATGCCATGCCGAATTGAGGCAGTAATTAAAGCAAAAGGAGCCCCTACCAAGTACTTAGTACATATACAGTAAATATACCCTCTAGAAGGCCAACAATTCACTAAACATGTTTTTTTTATTGGTCTTATGAAATATTCTAGTTTGTTGAGAGTGAATTTGTGGGTTTTTGTTAAATGTGATCCTAAATCCTCACAATTAAAAGAACCAAAGACTTAAACTACTTGTTATGTTGTTTGTCAGTGTTTCCCTTGTGTAGTGTGATGTGGAGTTTTATTATGACGTGTCTCCCTCTGTTTCCATGCCCACCCTGTTGTGTCTCCACCCAGCTTGTTAGTTTCCATAGTTATTGATCAACTCCCCTTCGTTTACCCTCCCCTCTCGTCTATATAATGTGTTCGTCCGTGTTGTATAATTCGCTGAGTATTGTGAGTGTCTCCCTTACCAAGCGTGTCCCTTGTTTTGTTTTCCGCTGTTGCTCGTTTGTGTACCGACCTTTTTGCGCCTGTTTGGATTATTATTCTGGTTTGCCCCTTCTGACTCTGTTTGCCGATCGCCCGACCCTCGCTACCCATTTTGGATATTCTTGTATGTCTCCACTGTTCCCGTTTGCTGTTGTTTGACTCTACCCTGTATGACCATGTCCATAAATAAACGCCTGCGTTTGGATCCGACCGCGTCATATCCCTTCGTTACACTACTTCAGTCTGTGTGAATGGATTTTTTTTAATACACGAGATTCACAATTTGAGTTGAATTACTGAAATAAATGAACTTTTACACGACATTCTAATTTATTGAGATGCACACATATATGTCTGTATATTATATATATTATACAGAGAGAGAGAGATATTTTATATCAGCCTAAAGATAACCACCATGATAATACAGGTGGTGCAAAAAAATACATTTAATTTTATTTATTAAAGGGGTCATATTATGCCATTTTACAAAGTCTTGCTTTGAATTTTGGGGTGTACTAGAATAGGTTTTCCTGCTTGACTGTTTCAAAAACTCATTATTTATAATGACATGTTTAGCTCCTGTTTCAGTAAAACACATTCTTCCAAAATACAAAATGTGTTCTGATTAATTAAGTGGCCCAGTGTTTTGCGATTGGTGAACCGCTTAGATTGTGTTCTGGAAATAACACGCCCCTTAACCCTAACAATGCAGTCACTTTTTTCCATACTGATTCGAGCCATGAGAATACTTATGAACAAGAAGATCATGCAGAAACTTCGCAAGCACAGATGTTTCAAAATTGTAGTTTTTGGTCTATGGTCCTTACAGCATAGCTCAACCAGAAGTTGCTCCCTTTTTTGCATATTCCATGGGAATTATTAAAATGATTATACTGTCTTTTGTTGTATTGAATCACAATCAGTGCTATAATTATTTAGTTTACTTTTTTTTTTACTGTAGCATTTTTCTGTAAAAATGAAAAATAATGTACACTAGAACGACTGATGAAATGTGTGTGGAAGAGAAATGTATTGAGAATGGCTGACACATTATCTGCGCACAAGTTTGTGATGATGAAAGAATCTCAAGCTATTTTGTATGCTTGGTCCTCTGTGCTGATATATATGGTACAGGCTTCTTTCATGTCGAACGTGCTCAGTAGCTGATAGCCTTGAATTAATGTGGAGGGAGGGAGTCATGACCACCAGATCAGGTCTCGTGCAGCTAACACCATCGTATCACATGCCGAGTGATCTCTCTTCTGCACCAAGCTGTGCATTCTTTGAAATGTGACCCCTAGATGTGTTTCCTTTCTTAAGATATTGTGACAGGCCTGATTAACGGGAGATTACAACGGTTGTTGTAATCATTCTCTGCTGTATCATTGATAATATTTTACCATGATTTATATTGCATGCCGCAAATATATTCATGGCAGGTAAGCCAACAGCGGATACACATCATGCCAAATAAGCAGGCTGCTTTATCAACAGAAAGAGAGATGGGCACAACAAATATTAGACAGTTTGTGAAGGTTTTACAGTTACAGAGGCCTCTTAAACCAAAACCATATTGATTAGGACAGGTTTATATTTATTATGGAAAAAGCAATCTGTTTTAGGAAAAGTCTTCACTGAACTCCAATATAAAACAGTAGAAAAACATATATTTTCATATTATTTGAAAAGCCCATTATGGAATATGGTACTGTTTTATTGTTTATTCAGTGGTACACGCTCTTTTCCTTTCCTGGCGATAAAAAACACTCCTTTTAAAACTTCAATCAATGAGTGATGTGTGCATGGACTGATGTAACGGGACTCCATTGAGCTAGTTAAGGTTTTAATCATGTCAAAGAAATTGTGTTTTTGCTGCTGGCTAATCAAAAAGGCTTTTTCCCATCTTTGAATCACACAAGCGTCTATTGCAAAGCTTCACAAGGCAGTTTCAGTTTGATGCCAGATGCAAGCAGATGGAGACACAGCTGGCAGCTCTTGTCTTTCTACCCTCTATCACAGTTCCAAGCGATGTACTCTGCTGGACACCTCCCAGTCCTCAACTCCAATGAACAAGTGAGTAGCAAAAAACGTACTTGGGTATGCTGAAGCACTCCACACAACAGGAGACAGACAAGTGCAATACACTGGGGCAATAATCAGCACTTATCCAGAGAAGTAACATGATACCCAGAGAGAGTGCTTTTAGTCTTCTTGGTTTTGATGTTATACGTTCTCTTATAGACAATTAAAAGTAAGCCATTGGTTGATTTTTTGGAAAAAGATAAATAAATAAATAAATAAATAAATGGCACTTTCACTTATTGTATAACTCTGCTCTACAGTAGTGATGGATATGTTAGTGACCCTTTAACTATAGGTTACATTGATTCACAAATAGTGTAGGTGTAAGACAAGGGACTGTCTTTATGAGTGAGTCATGGAGTCATTTATTCAAAATACATTCAAAGCACTGATTCATTCAAAGTTTAAACACTGATATTGCTTTTCCACTGAATGCAGACAGCGTTTATGTTTCAGTGCTGTGTCAGCCGCATCACACAGACATGTTATGTGTATTTACACTTAGATTTGAATGAAAACAGCGGATCCGAGAGGAGAGAAATTATTAAATGAATTTGTTATTTTTATTTTGGACCACTGGTGGCAGATGGACTATTCTCACAGTGTCTTTCATACTTTTTTGGACCTTGACACTGTTCATTACTTGGCAGTCAATGGGACAGTCACAAGCCTCCTGGTTTTAATCCAAAATATCTTAAATTGTGTTCCGAAGATGAACAAAGCTTTACAGGTTTGGAATGACATGGGGGTGATTAATAACAAAATTGTCATTTGGGGTGGAGTAACTCTTTAAAATAGCCCATCTGTGGTTCCACCATAATTAAAGCTGAGTGTACCTTTTATGACTTTTTTTTGAGTCATTCTTCACTGCGGATTGATGAGTATATTAATGATGTCTTTAATACCTTTATGGGTCTGAATGTGGTTGCTCCGTTGCTGTCTGTGCAGGATTAAAAAGCTATCAGATTTCATCAAAAATATCTTAATTTGTGTTCCAAATATGAATGAAAGTATTATGGGTCTGGGACGACATAAAGATGAGTAATTCATGACAAAATTTTCATTTTTGGACGAACTACTATACAATATAATCAAATTTATTGCATTCTTTTTTTTCTCACTAATTGGTTGAACAACTGCAAAACGAATGAAAATCTGTTTTGAAGAAAAAAAAGAAAATCATGATTATTCTTACAGTTCTGTGTAGTGGTGCTGAATTTACAAATCTAAATTTCAAAGGAAAATTTAATTATTTGATGAAGTGGGAATTATACAAACTTTTACAAAACAAAACAAAACAAAGCAAAACAAACCATGAAGACCAGTCTCTAACCCCAACTCTAACCATTGTGAGTATGTCATATACATTCGCCATTAATTTGGCAAAAAAAAAAAACTAAAATAATAAATGAATAAATAAATACATATAGAAATAAAAAATATATAACATTTTAAAAAATAGAAAAGTTTCAAATTGCTGTGAGATTGCGTTGAATTGCAAATGGTCAAAGACATCCACCATGACATGTTTTCATAGAAAACTAAATAAAAATAAATAAAAAAACAAACAAACAAACAAAAAAACAATGCATTGGAAGTATTTATGAAATTGCTGTCATCAATAAGCATTTCCTTATAGTACTGTATGTTATTAAATAATGACTTAATAATGAAAAAAAAACAATTTTTGAAAAAAGGCTGACTAACTTCTCTAATTTCATGGTGTGAGCAGCAAAATACTGTATGTAAACCTAAGCCACTGAGTTTATGAAGGGCATGCCTTGCACATTCATTGCTTCAAACTCTCGTCAAACCCAGATCCATCTATGCATAAACTTGGCCACTGCAATCTGTTAGACAATGCTTTTAAGTTAGTCTCACATTAAGACTACAAAATAATTAGTAAAGTGAGAATATGCTAATCAAAAAGGTTGGAAGTAGTCATGCACTGTATCTAATACAATTCAGTCTCAGTAGCCAAAAACAAAGTGATCAGTGTGAGCCACCTTTTCATCCACTGCTAAGGGAGTTGATGCATTTGGCTAGTACACAAAAGCTTTAATTGGCTGTACACCTCCCACACACTCCAAACGCCAGCAGACAATATGGCTATTTATACTGAGTGCTTGGCATTGTCCACAGGTGCAGTCTGGGAGGGTTCGAAACCTCTTGTGTGGGGTTCACATTTTTGAAAGGGACACTAACAATCCAGTCATTACTCACCTGCTGCATGCTGAGGTCCATCTTTAGCTAGCTTTATACAAACACGGTGAACTTTAGGAGGGCGGGATCTCTATTGTGAGCAACCGTAGAGGCAGCACTGACTGTGCTATTAACACAACTTGCAACCTTCCATAATTCATGGGTTTGTACCACTACAATTGTAATGGAAAAAATAGCCTTGGGATGTTTTTCTTGTGTTTTTCTGCTGCACCTAACACTTGGCTTGTTGGTTTGTTCCACATCCTCCCTTCGAGCCAGATTCGTAAGTAAACTTTTTTGCACATGCTAACTCATTTAGCTCATATATTATGCCCTGTCCTGATTATGCCACAACAACTTCACCATGGGCTGACAGCTAGTCACAAAGCTCTGTCTGTAAATACATTTACATGCGATGTTATAATTGAACTACAACAGTTCTTTGTGCAGTTGAGCTACAGTCCAAGTATACATGACACAATGTACAATTGAATATTTGAAGGATTGAATACACATTTCACATCACCTTTGTCTTTGTAGTCTGATTAACATTTGTACTTGTCGGATGGAGCCAAGCTACAGTCACATTATCTAGATTTGACTGGTGTGATCAGACAAATGTTTTACATTCGAAGGCCATAAGAAACATACCAAACCCACTTAATATCAGTAACGAAAGCTGACAGTGTTGTCACCTTGTGTTGATGGCGTCTGGACCAATAAGTTGCACTTGCAGAAACCAAAACAAGGATATATGAAATGTAAACAACGTAGCGCTTCCTTACCATTTTGAAAATCAGTCAATGTCATGTTTCGTGTTTGTCTGGTCCTGTCTTCCCCCGTCCTTGTGATATTTGGTTCAGTCCTGTCCTTATTTGGTCTTTCCTGTTCTTGTTTTACGTGTAGTCGCTGCCTCGTCAGCTTTTGTTTTTGTATTATTTGTTACTCCAGTAAAGTCTTGCTTAAAG
>JAUMHE010000043.1:10521814-10538947 GCA_032359235.1 Enteromius mattozi | reverse complement strand
TTGAAGGCTCACTCAAATTTAAATAGAAATAATTAATTAATTAAATTAAGAAAGAAAGAAAGAATAATCTTATTTCTTGATTCCGAACTTTTTACCCCTTTGTATATTTCTGCTCTTTCCCTGATGGCAAATTCATGAAGGAAAGAATCAAGTTCTTCCCTTGGCTGTCATGTTTTCAGTCTTACCCAAGAGGATGAGCACACACAGCAGGATGGCAATGAGGGCTCCGGTGCTGAGACCGGCTGAGGACAGGAAGGCTTGAGCCCTGCACACTGGCGTCCTGGCCCCGCGCTGGCACGGACATACCCTGAGCGTAAGCATGCTGGTGCTGCTGAGGACCGGCTCTCCTCCATCCCACACAACCACGGGCAGCTGGTACAGCTCCTGTTCCGCCTGGCTGAAGTCTTGCCTGCGCGCCAACACGCTCGCGCTGCTATCTGTCAGAGAGAGCAGAGGTTTATTCTCGCTGGCTGCATGCATGACGACGCCGTGAAACAGAAGCCAACAAAACAATTCGCTCCCCATTCTCGGCAGTTGCCTCTGAGAATGGAGAACAGCTTTTTGAATATTGCATTCTGTTACTTCATTTTCAAGCTGCCTGATATGGTTTTGGATTTGAAATGACAACAGCGATAAAACAGCAACCACAGCACTATGATAAAAACATTCCACTATGCATAATTTTTGGTGTATATTTCAGTCAATAGTTTGGGGTGAACAAATTTTTATTATTTTTTTAAGATTAATACTTTTTTAACAAATCTAAAGTTACTGTGACTCTTAAAAAAGCTGTTCATTGAACTTTCTATTCATCCTGTCTCATTTATCATTACGTGTTGCAAAAATATTAAGCAGCACAACTGCCTTCAGCACCCAATCAGCATTTCAGAATGTTACAGTCATGTAACACTCCTAAATAATTCAGCTTTGCCATTACAGGAATAATCATTTTACATTTACATTTCGTCACCCTGCACTCAGAAATAAAGGTACAAAAGCTGTCACTGGGGCAGTACCTTTTCAAAAGGGACATGTTTGTACCTAAAGGTACATATTAGTTCTTTAAGTGTACATATCTGAAACTAATACGTACAAAATGTACCTTTTGAAAAGGTACTGCCCTATTGACGGCTTTTGTACCTTTATTTCTGAGAGTGTGGAATTATAAGGTACTATTTTAACTTCATCAAAACTTCCACAGACACTGTTACCCAAAGCAACTTACAAAAGAGGAACAAAATATTTAAAATATACCCAGCAGTACATGAATAGAGGGAGCATTTTGGTTTTATGGGACAGCAAGGGAGTTTCACAAGTGTGTTTGCTGAAGCACGTTTTATAAACAAGGTCCAGTTCAACACTGGATTTGCACATCATTTGATACTGAAAGATGGAGCGGTCTCAGCTATAAAAGATCCCGGACATGATTTAGAACTGTAGACAGTAAGTGAAACGTCATCAGATGTCTCTGCTTTGTTGCAATTGGCACAAGTTGTTATGATGATATTCACAGTTTGGAACACTTGGGTAAGATCACGTAACAGTAGAACAGTCTTCTGTTTGTGCCTTCATTTACTTACTCGATTCAACACTTTTGCTTTAATTCTCTGGCACTGACTCATTCACGAAACTAGCCATCCAATTAGAGTTCTCACTTTCCCCGACTGCCCCTACATGATTCAACATACTAAATCGGGGCGATGTAAGCCCAACGAAAGCCAACGAGTGGAACACACCAAACCAAATAGCCCCACTGTCGCTTGCCGTAGGTCCGACGAGAGCCAACGGCCTCCTGGCCTTTAAGCAGACAGGCTACTGATAGGTTACTCTAGTCAGAGTTAGTTGACATGTAGATGCAGTGTTACTTATTGTCAACAGAATTTTCAAAAAAGACCCTCAAAATAAAGTGTTACCCAATATGGTTACCAACTACAAACTACTGAACATATAATAGCTTAAAATCTGGTTAATTCAATCAGAATTTAGAATCAGAACCATTGGTTTTATAAATAAAAATTTAAGCTAGAAATGTACACACAAAAAAAAGAAAAAAAGTTGATGTTTTCTGATCCACTTTGGCCCATCTTTACTTGTGTCTGATTTACAAAAACAACAGTTTGCTTTACTACTGTACCTCCACAACAGGAATGTTGGAGCGCCGGTGTGCTGACAGCCTGTAAACCCCACACAGTGACAAAAGCATCATGCTTTATTAACTCCCTACAGTGCTCCAACTTTTCTCATTTTTGAGAGGCTTGTGCAAATTTTTTCACCTTCTTTCTAGCTGTCGCTGCCTTCCTTTCTCACATACGCACACACCCACATATAGGCAGGTCGTAAGCACCTCAGCGTATGCACAGTCATGCTGCTGCTTCACATTGCAGATGTGTGTTGAGTTAGTGTCTTCTGACTATGCAGCCAGGGAGGGTTTGAGGGGGTTTGGGTTGCAAGATGAATTCCGTCTCCCTCTGAATACCAGCTCCCAGGAGAGTAAGAGCGTGGGTTTGGGTTTAACAGCGGTAGGGGCATTTTAATATCAATCATGCTATACAAATGCACCTCTGGGCAAATTGCCTGCAACAACTAATCAGGGTTTAGACAGAGCATTTACTTTATATATGTGTTTATCCACAACCTTTTGTATACGGCATAAAAGTATCTAAATAATATTCTGGATTTTGTTCCGGGTGCCAACAACAACAAAAATCAATTTATTATACACTGTATCAATTATTATTTTTTTTAGTATGATACATTGTAAAAAAAAAAAAGAAAAAAGTTCCCACCTATCTACGATCAAACTTAAGTTAATTAATAGGCTATGGCTGGAAATCAGTAAATAATTAATAAAGGACCATATATATACTGTCAGATTCCATGTCGGTCTGGTCTTGTTTTTTCCCCCTGTCTGTATATTTTTGATTTAGTCCTGTCTTGTCCTTATTTGGTATTTCCTGTTATTATGTTCTCATTAGTTGATTCTGTCCACCTGTGTCTTTCCAGCTGCCTTCACTTTGATTATCAGTTTCTGTGTATTTAAAGCCCATGTTTTTTTGAGTTTGGGATCTGGTGTTAATGTGACGTTACGTGTGTGTCTGTGAAACTGGTTTTGTTGTCGTCGCTGCCTCGTCAGCCTTTTGTTTTGTTAGTTCTTGTTTTGTCAAATAAACGTGGCATTCTTAACTTCCTCGTCCTTTGCTCTCTACAAAGGTAATGTAAAAATAGAACAAATGAGCATGCATAATTAGTATACAATACAACCAATATAGATAAATTTGTGAAAAAAAAAAAAAAATCACCTCTAATATTAGCTGATAAACATTATATATTATTAATATTGGCTGATAAACAGTCTTTATTATGATATGGTACTGAAAAACTATTAATGTCTAATTTAAAAAAAAAAAAATAATAACAATAACTTTAGGTTATATAGGGAAGTAAAGCTATATACAGACTGAATACAAAAATGGAGTAAACAGTTATTTAACTGCTAGGGAGAAAAAGAACTAACTAATGACTAGTATTAATGATTTCATTTATAAAGGGTAATGATATACTTTGATTCTATGAATGAAAAGCCACAAATGTATACTATATTCCTGTGATTGCTAGAAATATTTGATGTTATTCTCTCATCTATGGGCCCATAATGTCCATATACCCAAGTCTACAGCAGTGCGAAAGAGGCACGGCTCTTTCTCTCCAGGGGTCTAATGCATGCAGAACCAGCATCTATTGTGCATATATTAGATACTACAGGAAGGAAAATTTTCTTAACTCAGGGTTAAGGTTAACACTAGCCAAATTAGCATCTCTGAAATATTTACACATACATCAGCCCCCTTCATGTAGTGACCCCTAGGTTTAGCACGTTTGTGTTTGATTTCATGCTGTGGGGGTTTTATAAAATGGCCTGCAGGTAGACTCCATTTAATCTGTCCAAACACTATTAAAAAACATGAACATGAAACGACAGAGGGTGGAATGATCATTAGCGAGTCTTCACAAACAACGCAGAAAACGTAGTCTGTAATTACACATGGATGGGAAATTCACAGTTGCGCTTTGATTTAAGTAGCAGTGATTCGTAAACACTTTCCCTGTGAAAAAACATGAGAGCGAACCATGCATGTACTGCAGATAATTAATCTTCACTGTGAGATGCGTCGTGCAATAAATATACAGATATATAAATAAATAAACAGGAAATAGCAACAACAACAAATACTGCCAATACTGCAGTTCTGGCATGAGTCCTGATCGTTCTAGCTGTTATAACTTAATGTGAGTGTTTAAATGGCGGGAGATAAATGGCCTGAGAGAGAATTGCAGTGAATTGGCCCAGGAGGGACCCTCTCGATGTAATGCGTCCCACATCTCTGATGACACAAACACAAACACTCTTGCCAAAAACTGTGGCAAGTTGTCAAACTTGACGTAGGCTATCTTTGCAGATGTGGCGAACAAAGCATTCCCTCACCCATTCATCGGAGAGTTTCATTAAAAACACTTTCCTAGATTTAGAATATGAAATACGTCGAAGAAGATAACAGTCAAGATGATTATTATTCAATTGAACCCACTGCCATTTCCCAGGGGGAAGTAAGTGCACCTCCTTAGGGAATGTCCATCATATTTTTTCTGCCTCAACCTGGCAAGGGCTCTGGTCGTGTGGACGCTGGCATAATGACTTCGGCGCCAGAAGAGAAACGTCTACATGATGAAGGATGACAGCCCTACACACCCACCTAATCACAGCAAACACAACAGAGCGCTCCAACCCCCAACGTGTAAAACGGTGCGTAATGGTCCATCCGTTGGGATACTATTTAAGGATGAGGCAGTCTGAAGGGAACTTGGCTAGGATACAAAGTCAAATAAAGCTCTGAAGCACTGGCTCTTCTGAAATCTGGGCTTTAAGCATCTGCCTCTTATCTCCCTGATTGCCCTGTTAAACTCCGTCCGGTCCACCTGCAGCCCTGATTCACAGAAGCAGCGGTCCGGCATTAGAAGGAAATCATTACAGTCCAGCCGTCTCCACCAGGGAGCCTTGAGCTAACATAAACACAGACCTGGTTTCCAAGGAAACAGCTCGGTTGGCCTTGCAACGATATTAAAAAAAAGAGCAAGAAGAGGAGGGGAAGGCTGGAAATGAGGGTGATCTGTGTGACAACATGTGGTACTAAATATGTTTGTGGAGAGGCACTGAGGGTTTGCCCTGAGCAAACATCAGGAAATCAGTTGGAAAACATTAGAAAGATTCCATTACTGGGATGCCATCGGAGAGCCCCTTTAGATCAGTCAGATCTTATTTGAATTTCATGAGAGCCTGTGTACAACTTAAGTACTGAATATGGAATTTGTTTTTGTAACTAACTCCTAAAATACGGGCTTAACATGTCAAACTATTTCTAATTAGATGTATTACCTAGCTAAAACAAATCCTGCGGAAGTGTGCTTTTGTTATTGTGTGGGTTTTTTTGTGTTTTTTTTTACCTTCATTGTCCTTCAGAGTGAAGTTTGGATTCACTGGAAGGTCTTCTGGTAGAGCGAAAGTGAACCGACCATTGGCGAAGTTGTCCTTGTCTGTTGCCCTGATGGTCTGAATGACCTACACCCGAGAACAAGAGAAAACAAGCTGAAGCACAGTGCTTTCTTTCTCCAGAATTAAGGTTGAAAGAAAAATCTCACTAAAAATATCTAAAACAGATGCTTTTGCTTCTCTGAGAGATGGGTTTTGTCACTCTCTATGACCCAGAAATGTAATTGGACCACCTGGGTTTCTTCTTCCTCTCCACTTTTGAAAGACATTAACTTCAGACTGCTGACCCAAAGCCCCTTGGCCAGTTGGGTGTCTGGATCACAATCATTGAACAGATCGCTAGTTTGAAGCATTGCTCAGACTCATGATGTTTTGTCAGCTTGTTAACCTAATTGGCCCCTGCTAGCACATCAGCTGCAAGTGGGAATCTCCTCATGCAGAGTCTGAACCAATTATTTAAGCTCTTCACCTGTCTGCACTGTACCACCCATACTGGTCCAGGGGTTTCTCTCCCCGGGGCAGTTTCATGCCAGAGCATCTGGTGTGGATTCGAGTCAGTTTGATGCCAGAGTTCAGACCGTTTAGTTGGTGTTTTGGTTTAGGGACATGTTCAGAATTGGTACAAAATCAATATTATGACATATGATTAGCCTTAGCAAGCTTTCATTCACACTTATTAAATGATAATGCAAATTGGCTAACTGTTTCTTTACATAATATATGTGTTTGTACTGTGATTATTTATTATGTATATATTAAATAGCACACATTCAGTAAATATATATATATATATATATATTTATTTATTTATTTTCTTATATTTGATATTACATATATAAATATATTTACTATATAAACATAACATATTTTTCTTAAATATATACATGCATGTGTTTGTATGTATACTGTATATATATATATATATATATATATATATATACTGTACACACATAATAAATATACACAATATACACTAATATATTATGCAAAGAAAAACATTTATTTTACATGTGATTACTCAAATGACAGTACTAATTTATATATATATATATATTCTTATCACAGCTTTCAAGACAATCACAAATCATTTTGTAATTTTCAGGGTGTGAACATAATGCAGTTTCCACACAAAAGTACAAAAAGACATTCCATTACATGGAAAAGGGAAACAGAACTCTGGACAAGAACTCTTGTCTCTAAGTAATAAAGCCAAGTGTGAAAATGGCCTGTGTCACTGCATAACAGATTTCTTCCCAAATTGCATTGCATTGTTTCATGCAGCGTACTGTTGTGAATGTGTGCAGAGCAGATCAAAAGAAAAGAGCTTCCTGTGAGTTGATGCTAGTATAAGAAACGTGGTTTTGCCTTATCTCTGTGGAAACACTTAATCAAGGGCCACAGCATGACAGTAATCCCTGATTATCTTACAAAGTTACAATTCCGAATTTCAGTAATTGGGAAGAGGATTTTGTTTAGAGGTTAGATTGACCGGTTTCAGTGCAGCAGACCAGAAGTAATAATACATGAGAGACAATTTCTTTGCTTATGAATGAACCTCTGCCTTATACTGTAAATCATTTACTGGGCTTGAATGAAGCCCAAAAAGAAAAAAAAAAGGTCTGCAGTGCTTTAAAAGCAGCATTTAATTAAGAAGAGGTCCGAAATGAAAACACAACTATGTACATTAATCACACACTTTCGTTCAGGCTGGATAATTAACCAAACCTTTATTTAAACAGATGAAAATTCTGTCATCATTTATTCCTCCTCATGTTATTCCAAACCCATAACACTTCGGTTAACCTTCGAAACACAAGTTTAGACATTTTTTTTAATATTTAAGAGGTGTTTATTAATTTGATCCCTCCACGGAAATTTAAGGTAACCAACAATTTTAATATCCAAAAAGGTTAATTAATACTTTTCAAAATGAATCAATATGGAGCTGTTAAGTCCAAGTCATGTGAAGAGATACAGTATCGCTTTATATGATTAATCAATTTAGGCTTTCATGTACATCTAAGCAATGATCAATACATAACTATATAATGCATCACATATGGTTAACTATCATGAATGTTTATATGTGAATAATTGTATACATTATATCTGTTCATAATATATAGTGCAATATAAACCATGATTCAAATTGTATCTCTTCACAAGACTCAAACAGATTAAACTTGTTGATTATTATGGATTAATTTTATGACAAATTTACATATTTGGATATTCTAAGTTTTGGTTTCCTGTACTTTCAATGGAGGAACAAAAATCTCTCCATTTGTGTTTCGAAAGAATAACCAAACTTGTATTGGTTTGGAATAACATTGGGGTAAGTAAATGATGACGGAATTGTGACCTATCCCTTTAAATGCACTTTATGGTTAACCACCAGCACAGCAGACACAAATGTTCATAGAGGGCCCTTGATATTTAATCTAAAAAATGCATTGTCGCCCACTGCGTGTGAATTGTGTGTGTCTAACTGCTTAAATAGTAATCTCATTCAAGGGTAAAGCTACAAAGGCTATGCTGCAGCACTGCTGTGCATTGCTGCACATGAACCTAGATTTCAACGTGCAACGATTAACATTTCCTGTGAGCCATTCCTAGTGTGCTTGATGCGGACTGCTATCTGCCTGTGAATACATTGGTACATGCTGAATTATTTATAGGTTTAAGAGCCTCCAAAGTCTGTCGAGCCACAGATAAATCCATCCTTGATGGTGTCAGACATATCATAAAGGCAGCGTATGTGTTTCTCATTTATGCATGTGTCCATGGCGTTAGTGTACGTGGGAGTGTGTGTGCTCATACATGTGTGAAAAGAATGATGGAATTAAACCATAAAAAGAAGATGGTTTGAGAAAACAGAAATGGTGCAGAAATAGGGTAGGAGAAAAGGACAGGAGAAAAGGAGGATGGCAGATAGGAAAATCGGTTTCAGGGGTTAAGATTGGAGCTGACGGGTCGAAAAAGAATGATAGGGACACACTGAGTAAAGGACTGAGAGGAGATAACTAACCTGGCCTGCCTTGGAGCCTTCACACACAACCAGAGCGCTGTCTGTGGCAATATAGGGGGCATTGTCATTGACATCCAAGACCTGGACTGTGACTGGTACATAGCTCACCAGATTTGGATTGTCTGGAAAAAAATAATATATGACACACATTCAATCATGGATGTTTTCCATTGAAATAACTGGCATAAAGCAATGAATGATCAATGTATGAGGGATTTCACATGATTGAAATCATGCCATATTCAGGACACATTGGCATAAAGCTTGAAGCAGCAATCTTTGCTGTTGAATAACATGTTTTATTTACAAGACAGAGATATCCCTAAAATCTTTATTCACAAGTTTAAATGCTAACTTTTTGGGCACTTCTTTAATTGTGTGAATTCTATTGTAATGTCCAGAAGTAGGCTTCATACATACATCATAAATGAATGCATCATATGGAAATTACATTTTAATCATTTTGAGAAAACATATCTTGTCCATTTGTCTTTCTAATTTTACGTCTATTCGTATATATATTTAAATATGAACAGTTAAATCATATTTTTACATTTTTATACTATTTTATAAAATTACTGATGTGAAAATCAACTCACTTTATACACAGTGATAATTATGCTGATCTTTTCTGTCACCATCACATCTCACATTTCACCTGAGTGTTTTCATTGACACTGTTGTTTTAATGATTTTTTTTCATTCTCTCTCTCTCTCTCTCTCTCTCTCTCTCTCTCTTTCTGTCTACACACACACACACACACATATATATAGAGAAAGAGAGAGAAATTTAAAAAATAATATTATAAATATAACATATAAATTATCAAATGAAAATTCATCTAGCAAATGCATATGAAAAAAACGTCTTGGTTACGTATGTAACCCTTGTTCCCTGAAGAAGGGAACGGAGACGTCACGTCGGTGCCCGACGAATAGGAATCTCCCTTCGAGATGATCAATCTACTTTGCATGTATAAAACATGCCAATGAAATTGGCATGCACTGATTAACATCCAGCTGCAGCTGATCGCAGCGTGAGTATAAACAAGCAGCGGATGTAGCGCTCATTAGGTTTGCGCTGAGGAGCTGAGCTGGTGACACGGCCACCCAACGGCAGTACAGATCCATGGCGACGGGACGTGACGTCTCCGTTCCCTTCTTCAGGGAACGAGGGTTACATATGTAACCGAGACGTTCCCTGAAGAAGGGAACTCCGAGTCACGTCGGTGACCGACGAATAGGGATCCCTACCAAAGCGCCATGGAAGCTGCCGCTTCCAGCGTCCTGTGGGAGTCTCCCAAGCCCCCAGTGTTTGGCCTCTAGGCCGGGACTCAACCACAAGATACCAGTACTGTACAGGCACTACCCTTCAGTAACTGGAGCACTGGGACGTCACAGAAGTTATAGAGACGTACGGAAGTCCAGCCTTCCCGTAGGAGGTCAGAGGACGAATACGCATATGAACATTATCTTAGTGCATATGGAATATAGGAGGTGATTGAAACCCTCATGGAATGGCAGGGAAAGATGCAAGCGGCCTGAGGACGGGCGACCCGGGGATGAAGCGAACTGCTCTTCAGGACATAGCCTCTCCTTCCCCTGAGGAGGGCCGGGCGGAGAATCATGTTACTGGCCTTACAGTCAGGGCCCAAAATCTCGACAAAGAGCAGTTCTTCTATCTCTGGGTCCCACGAGGGGACGAGGCGTTGTGGACAAGCCAGCTTGCCTTGTCTGTCTCACTCACGTCACCAAACACAGCCTCAGATGGTGCTCCTGGACCACCACAGTGGACATCGCACGACCCAGAGACCGCAGCATAACCTTCGTCGCTCGGGGCGCAAGGTCCGCGGCAGTGCGGAGTTAACTGAGAACATCTGGGACATGACCACCCTCATGCAAGTGCTCAGTGCCTTGGCCTGATGGACTCGCAACAACGCCGTAGCGTGTACTGCAGATGCAGCTTCTCCACAGACCATATAAACACTGTCGACAAGTGCCTACAGGCCCGGGAGGGGAGCACAGGATCTCCCTGCCCAGCGGTAGCGACGCTAGAGGAACGGTTGCCCCGCCCCCTTGCTGGTAGCGGAGTCTGGTTCGCAGCTCCGCGATGATCATCTTCCCAGAGAGAAAAGATGACTCATCCACAAAAGCCGCCTCAACGTGCTTTAAGCCCAGACATGTGAGACAGCGATCGCGACCGTCACCCGATGCCAGGGAATGACCGCATCCAGAAGCGCACGAGTGGTATGACATCTTTAAAAAGACGCGTCTTCACAAAGACGTACCACCCGTGAGCTGCTCTTTGTCACCAGCCACTCTTCAATCCCCGTCGTAGATTGGAGAGCCGAACTCATGCGAACTCGGCTCCGAAGCGAAAAGCTAATGAGCGCTACATCCGCTGCTTGTTTATACTCGCGCTGCGATCAGCTGCAGCTGGATGTTAATCAGCGCATGCCAATTTCATTGGCGTGTTTTCATACACACGAAGTAGATTGATCATCTCGAAGCGAGATTCCTATTCGTCGGTCACCGACGTGACTCGGAGTGACCGACTGAAAGGGAACACAATTGTCCAAGTTTCTTGTGACTTTTATATGGTAAACATGTAAATTCTGTTGGTTTGTTAAAAAATATAAAAAATAAATAAATAAATAACTCAGTCCCTGGGATATAAAAGTGGTCTGAGCCTCATGACACAGGGGCAACCTGTTCTTCTGCTGTCCTATACACTAAAGGACAAAGTGTAAAAAATAAATCATTAAAAGCCTCAAAATGAAAAAAAAAAAAAGTTATATCTAGATATATTATATCTTCTTTTTTCACATTTACCATGTTTATAACCTTACAGGGAAATATATATGATTCATGCTTCTCTCATGGGATTCAATGAAGCATGATAGGAATTTAAAATCAGTATGGGAAACATTACACCCATTTTGGATTCATGTGCGAGGGACGACATTCGGTATGATGGAACTGAGATTAACTACAGTGACCTAACATTATCAGCCCACTATCAGCAAGCGTTTACAGAGGGCAGTTTCAGCCCATTAGCTGAACACCACTGTGAAGAAAAGTGTAGAGGAAAGATAATTGCTTAGATAAGCATCTGTTAAAAAAAAGAGAGGGAGAGAGAAAGAAAAAAAAAACAAATAGGAAAAAGAGAAGAAAAGTGGATTGACCCGGTCCACCTTCAGAGCTACATCAGCATGCCAACAGCAGCCTCAGCATCAATCCAACACTGCAACACTCATTCTTCAAGAAGACATTTTTTTTCTGTTCGGTATCGATGATTTAGACTTCAGGGCCAATTATTCCTACTGGACAAGGTGTTCCCAGTCCATGGTTCAAGAAGAATGCTTGATTCAATATAAAGATATCATTGGTAATATGGCTCCCTGTGTTTTCCTCAGAAACCATCTTAATAAAAAATAAAAATCAAAGCATACAGACAGCATTCAGGCCTCAGAGTCATACCAATCTCTGAAGCCATCACTGTGATGTTGTGCCAGGCTACCTCCTCTCGGTCTAGACTCCTGGTGGTTGTAATGAGTCCATTGTCAACATCGATGGTGAAAAGTGCATCACCTTCTGCATTTTGGTCGATGGAATACCTAAAATTGCAATGTAAGTTCAATGCAAGTTCTACTCAAAGATCATTTTAAAGATCAAATTATGATGGCAGATATTCCAGGAGCACATTTGAAGAGTATATGTTATGCTTTTATAGACATTAAAGCTGAATGCTCAAATACTGTTCATGTGTCCTTGAGTTTGAAAAAAAAAATCGTTAACAAATGATTAAAAAAGCAAATTCCGAAGCCTTATGAATATATTTCATACATTTGATTATTTAGTAATTCATCTCCTGTCACCTACAACTTACAAATCATTTCTGACCTTAATTCAAGACATTTTGTTAGGACACTTAACCTATAAAATTAAAAACATGTATAAATGTGTTTTATTAGCTGCAGAATAAAACATTATAAAGATTTAAATGTCAAGGCTGTTAAAATGTTTTCTTCAAAACTTTCAGATAAAAGGTTTTTTTCAAACCAGCATTCTCTTGCCAAACTTTGTTGGGGGAAAAAAAATGACACTTATATAAATAGACTCGACTGCACCACATCAGGTGCAATACAGTGTATGGAAATGTTAATAAATCTAAGCATGCATATTGCTTGATCTAAAGCATAAAGCAAAAAATAAAATAAATATCCATATCATTCCCTCTTTACCTTTAATTATGGATGTTATTATGAAGCTTTTAGAAATAAAGAAAAAAATTTGCTATTATCACAATTTGCTATGGGAGAACATGTGCTTCCTTAAATTCCAGTTTGAATTGCGACTCTGCATCAACTTTGCTACTGCCAATCAAATTCAGGAATTAAATTAGAATTCTAAAGACATTCTCAATGCAATTCTAAATGGTGCACAACCCTGATGGATTACTGGCAGAGACGTTTGCACTGATATATAGACACTGTAAAATACACCCCAAAACCACATATAACAATATAATTCTTTTTGGAAACTTGCCTGACTTTGCTTCTTGTGCTGTCCGGGTCTTGAGCAGTTACCGTGCCAACCTCTGTCCCAGCCGGAGCATTTTCATACACATCCATGATATAGTAGTCCATAGTAAACACTGGAGCTTCGTCAACATCCCCAATGATAAGCTTGAGCGTGGTGGCGTCTTTGAAAGGACCCAGGTAAGAAAAACGTGGATCCAGATGGGTGTTGACACCTTCTATGTTCAAAGAGTAAGCCTTCTTCTTCTCGTAGTCCAGAGGCTAGAAAGGACATCGGTAAAAAGATCAAGGGAGAAGCAGAAAAGACATTTTAGTCTGGGAAATGACAGACATGACATTAGTTTATGCGGCTGTTGAACCCATTGGTTTTGTGAGAACGTCTAGCTCTGACCTTTCTGAGGGAGATGACTCCTTCTCTCTTGTCACTGTCTGTAGAGATGGAAAACATGGCAGCTCCTTCTTCATTGGTAATTCTGTATGTCATCTCAGCGTTGACGCCAAGGTCTTCATCATTCGCTTTGATTTTACCAACTGCTTTCCCTACCTGAGCAGATTCTGGCACGTATAGCTGATAGTTCTCTGAAGTGGAGGATAAACACAAACAGAACAGATGCGATTTTATTAAACATTCAAAATCTTTTGATGCGAATATTAAAAAGTGTTGCTTGCGCTCAGCTAATTTGCAGGGTTTATTTGGGATAAACCTACGCAAGCTCAATGAAAGTTGTTTACTTTCACAAAATAAAGCTTAAACTAATTCAACCATTTGGGATAAATTCACAGTACATTCAAAGGGATTTAAGGATTAGATGGTTTCTGTAGAAGGGCGTGCCTAAAATCCAGACTTTTTTTCCATGGTGAAAGAGACCGAGAGAAGCAGGGACTCATACTTTGAGGGAATTGTGGTGGATTGTCGTTGACGTCGGTTAGTGAGATGTTGACTGTCGTCGATCCAGACAGACCACCGACAGAGCCCGCCATGTCTTTGGCTTGGATGATGACAGAGTACATCTCTCTAGTTTCTCTGTCCATGTTCAGCAAAGCTGTCCTGATGACACCTGTGACCCAGAAGGCAGAAAGAATAAATATAGCTCCCACTGACCTACATAACCCATATCCCATTATTGCATGTTCAAAATGGTATTGCAATTTTCTGCAAATTATGGTGTTCGAGTACAAATATTAAAACAGCCCACATTTCCACAGAAGACAAAGACTAGGGAGGTCTTGAAATGAATTGAAAACAAAAAGTTATGAAACTACAAATGTCCGATAAACATAAATATTCTCAAACATTATCAAAAGTGACAGACAATATTAAAAAAGTTGGCCCTGGTAAGCATAAAAGACTTAAAACAAAATTGCAAAAAATGATGACTGTGGTGACCAATTCTCACAATTAACTAGTTGCATATTAGCATGCCTGTTATATTGGTTGTATATTAGCACATATTCCTCATTCTACATCCTTAATCCTGTGCCTAAACTTAATAACTACCTTGTAAACTATTAATAAGCAGCAAAATAGGAGTTTATTGAGTTTATTGAAGATTATTGAGATATATAGAGTTGTGAAGCTCCTTCACAGGCAAAATGGCCATAAAGGCAAAATTAAAGCAGTTCACAGAACTTGTGTCCTATATTTTAAGGCTTATGAAGCCATATTACAGTATTTCTCTGTGTGAGGTTCAGACTCATATGAAGTCATTATTCACAGAAAATCTTGCTTGATAGCCATGGCCAGCATTCAATTTCACTCTATGCAAAAGAAAAGCTTGGAAATTCTCCTTGTGTTTTCCATAGAAGATAGAAAGTTAAATGGGTTTTCCAAAGACAAGATTGTGAGTAAGTAATGATTTTTTTGGGGGGGACAACCATTGCTTGAAATCAATCTGCTAGCAATTTGATGGCATTTCCAGCAATATACTGTAAGTGCCACCGTTCACAGGAAAAGTGCGTGTCCAGAAAATCATGTGTACACTGCAGATCTTTGACCCCTAGTTATTGAGGCGGTGAGCTCACAGCGAGTGGTTTGCCCCTGTTTCTAACCTGGTTCATGTTCTTTTCGATCTTGACAACACACCAGCAGGCGAGTGCTGACCTCTCACCTCTATGTACTGTTCCTATGCGGTTTAAGCCCTTAGCATGAACCTTCCTTTCCAGATGTGCACACGCACTCTTGCACAAAGCATGCTGGTGATCATCTCTTGCATACTCCACAGCTCTAAAGCAAAAGCTGCCATCTGCTCCAACTGTTCCCTCAGGAGATTGAGGATAAGACAGGGATAAAGGAAAGGCTGGAAAGCATAACAGCTTGCCTTTGCCATGTGAACTTGTATTTGTGCCCCTTTACGCCACGAGATCCCATGGTAATGTTTACTGAGAAATGAGCACCAACTGACATGATACACCAAGGTCCCAATGCACCAACACGGGTAATGAAGAGTTGTTAAAAAACACTGGAAATCAATAGCATCATTTCATAAAAGCATGAGCTTTGTCAGTACATAGAACTAGAAACATTGTATTTACTTGTTAGTGAATATATAGGATAATTCTTGACAGTTTCATCAAAAATAAATAAATAAAAAGAAATAAAAAGAAATGCCTTGATGTTTTCACACTCAAGGTTATCCATCATACAGGAATCAAAGAAAAGTGTGCATTTTCAAGCCAAGCTATTAATGTGAGACATATCCCATTCTTTTATTGATGTTTTAAAATGATGTAACCTGATGATATATAACTGAGGTTAAGTTCATATGAAAACCTAAGAAGACCTGAAAATGTATACAGAAATGTAATATTATATAGGAAGGAATAAAGATGAGTAGAAAACTGTAAATGTCTAGCATCTCTGTCTGTAACTATACACTTGTTCAAAAAAAAATATATGGGCAGTATATATATTTTTGTCTTAATATATATATATATATATACACATACACACACACACACACACAACACTTAAAGAAGTCCAAGTCCCTGCTGGCAAGAAGCACAGACGATCTGTGAGGGAATGACTAGCAGAGAATTTCAATTTCATGTTATGTGTGAAAGTGTGAGATGGACAGTCTAAATGTTCGAACATGCAATGTTCTCTTTTTAAATGGACACGACCAAAAAATATGCGAACAGATACCTCAATCCGCCAGAACAAATAAACACACGCCAGTGTTCAGCCCCAGAGAATGTCATAGAGATTGCACACAGCCTATTGAGAGCAGACACCACCTGCCAGGACAGGGGATTTCAGCAGACAACACAACGAAAAAAGCAAAATGTTCATGTTAAACAGGCTCTTAGTATTCAGCTAGTAGCCACAAAGCAGAGACAGAAAGTAAATAAAGCAAACAGGACCAGACACTGATGCAGAACTTGGTAAGCCCTGTTCTTTGTACTGAGAGTTGGATTTCCTATGCAACAACAGACAGTCAACCTTAAAGTGAAGGTGCAAAACATTACACAGGTTAAGCATCACCCACCGGTAAATGGGGCAAACTAACTATGACACAAAGGTGCAGTAGAGGTAATTCTCAGATAAGAGGATTAGGCACAATGATGCAAGTTACTGTACTTTACATAAAGCTGGATGAGTGGAAACAGTAGCTTGGGTATTTGTAATTGTAGGAAGAAAAACAGATCAATTCCACTATACTATTAAACCACATTATACTATACTATAGAAATATTGCCTACTACAAATCAGATTAGACTAGAATACAAAGAACAACCTCTAATAATTTTACTCCGAATATATATACATATATACACACTATATATATACATATATATATATACACACATATACACTGTATTGTACGATATAAAGATAAATGTAAAAGTTCTCCATTAGTATTTTTGCTGGTATTCTTTTCCCTATATATGCTTCAAAGTAGGGTAGAAAATAACTAACAGTAGCAACACAACTAACATGACTACTGTAACGGGTCGGCTGGTGTGGCAAGATATAAGCTGCGCCTCTCGGCGTGGCAGAGAGCGGAGGAGACAACGATTTC
>JAUMHE010000043.1:10494173-10521482 GCA_032359235.1 Enteromius mattozi | reverse complement strand
TAAACCAAAATACAAAGACACATGGACAAGACTTGAAAGTATAAACAAAAACACAGAAGACGCCTCACGGCGTAACAACTACATTTTTCAGTTGCGTAACAATGTATTGCACATAAAGGCTTCACAATAAACTTATATAATTATCAAGAATGCTCTACAAGAATGTCCTTTCTGTCTCATATTAAGTACTTGCCCATGTTGGTGCACTGGGGCCTGGTTGTATAGTATCTTGTCAGCTGGTACTCATTTCATAGTAAACATTACCATGCCATCTCAAGATATTCTGCTTTCCAGGCTTTCCTTCATCTCCAGAGCAAAAGACTGGAGCAGATTTATATTAGGTATAAATCTATATATTAGGTATAAAATTAGGTATATAAATCTTATATTAGGTATAAATCTAATTATAATACATTTTGGAATTTAACGTTTTGTTTTTTTTGAACAAAAAATATTTGCGTAGCTTAATAACATTATGGTTAAACCACTGATAATTTTAACAATGTCCTTACTACCTTTCTGGGCCTTTCCGATGATGAATGGAGCTAGGTCTCACGGGTTGGAAACTGCATGAAGGTTAGTAATTAATGACAGAATTAAAATGTTTGAGTGAACTATTCCTTTAAATTTTCAGCTTGTAGCTTGGCAAACTACACTTTCAAGAGTAGAATTCCCAGTACCACCTACTCTATATCTACGGATAAACTCAAAATGTGAAAAGTTTTATAGCTGTGATGCTCAAAGCAGAAGAGACAATCCTCCGTCAATGCTTTATCTCTCTCCAAGAGCAAAAGAGGCTCTCTAGACCTGGAGTATTGGATTATTTGAGAGCGATTCAAACACGCACACACACTACTTTCAGTGCTAAGAGTATAGGCACTTCCTGCCAAAATGAGCAGTCAACACTAATATGTAAGATTGCAACGTTAAACCGGCACCCTATGATAATAACCCCTGATGTGAACATTATCATATGGCCTTTTAATCCCATCAAAACCTACATGATAGCCACAAACAGGGGATTAGAGATGAGAAAAGAGTTGAAAGAGTGACCATGGAGGGATTACAGTCCATCCAATCTCATAGTTTTAGCGCCGAAGACACCAATAAAAGACAAACCGCCATCAGAGATCTGCCGCTTCAGTGGAGGACAGAAACGATCCCACGGGTCCCAGCGGGAGGGAGAGTGAATGAGCAATTATACATAATAAATAAATGCACAGTGGAGCACCCATGAAGCAATTCTGTGTAAACTGGCGCAGTTTTGTGGCGGATGGCTGAGGGATGGAAGTACATATTGGTACTAAGCTGAGTCTCTTGGGTCAGCAGCTCGTGCTGTTGCTGACAGGGCGTTTGCCGAAAAAAACACACACACACACACACACTAACAGCTGGAACAGAAGCTACTCACCATTTTACCTCATACACTGCTGATGTAGACCTTCGCGCATCTACACACACCACCCTGGCAGACTCAAATGAATGTAAGCCAAGCAAATTCATCCTGCACCAAATAGGCTCTATCATGGGATAAACACTCGGCAGGTTGGCGCTTTCAAACTGGGACAAACACCCTCCAGGCACATTCAACTTGACATAAACAAACACCGCCACTGTGGAAATTGAACCAAATGGCTACTAAGCACAGAATGAAAAAACGAGGGAGGAAGGAAGACATTAAATTAGGATATACACTGTAGGCGAGCGGTACATCACAACAAGTAGGCCACGGTTCGGGCGTTTTCAAAGCCCCACAGAACAGTGAATTCCGGGTCGTACGATGCCGTGCTCTCAACGTTTCAATCATGTGTTGATAATATTATGAAAATGATTTGTTTATCCACCCGGGCTTTGTGTGAGTAATTGAGTGTACCATGTAAGTCTCCAAAGAAAACATCCATATTCATCGCCCTCAATGTAGGTTTATTGATTTATTTCTAAGATACAATTGAGAATGATATTTCCCACATTTCCCGCATGATTTATTGGAATTTCAATGTAGATGCCTGAGTCTTAGTTCCGTTTGAAAGAGCATACATATTCTTTTAATGCCTAACTGAAGTCCCTGCGACAAAAGACGCATTTTGGTACTGGTCGGGAGGGGTTTTTCCCCTCAGTCTCGGTGAAAAACAACATCATTTCAAAGGTGGAAACAACATGCATGAAAGGCCCTCAACAATGTGAGAACCCATCAATTATTCTCCACATAGGGTAGCGCAATAAACCGGGAGTTCCTTTGTGAGCCTGAAAGCTGTTTTACAGAGCAAATGTATCTGTGTTTCCTACAGCCTATTATTGTGGAATGACTCACCCGCTGGTGACTTCGCACAAGCTCACAGGAACAATCAGAAAATATTCAAGTGCAGCCTTCTACAGTCGAAGGCATCTCAAAATGTCCATAAGACAGGTTATTTTATTTTTGCATACCGGTTTTGGGGTCGACGGAGAAGAAAGGCTGCCCTTGGAGAATGCTGTAGACTATCTTGGCGCTGTTTCCGTAGGTGGGATCGTCTGCGTCTGTGGCAGTGATCTGGAATACCGACGTTCCTGCGTGGACATAAAAAATAGGTCAGAGTTAAACTGCTAAAATTATTCACATGCTCAGATTTGCATTTATCCTCATTAATGCATGCCACAAGCATGCTCGGACAAAGGCAGTACTCATATTGCTAATTCAAGTGATTCATCTCATGCCTCCTTGACCTGTACCAGGTTGAATTCACCTGTCATGAGCCTCTCTCCTCCAAGCCTTAAAGCATCTAATGCTATTACAAAGTGTGTGGGGCTTGAACGGTGGCGATAACGCTGCTCAAGCCTGAGACACATTTGCAGTTTAAGAAAGAACACAAACACAACAGACTGAAGGCACCAGGCTCTGGAATAGCCTCTCTTGAAAGGCCAGAGGCCCTCTACCAGCTTACAAAGCTCTATCTGTATTGGTCGTGATTAATTCATCACAGCTTGATAAGTGGAGTCAGAGAGCTCGCCAGCTCACTGCTGGTGTTTGTTCTGTATCCAAAGCAGAATGTCTTACTCGGAAGTGCACAAATAATGACTTGAGGATAATGAATTCCAATGAACAATAGGCCAAAAAAAAGATAATTATTTAACATAAAACAAAGCAATATTTCTAATGCATATATCTAAAATTTTAATGCAATATCATGCCTATGAAGTGAATATACTTTAATTAAAGTGAGAAATTTATGATTGAAAATGCTAAGTGTGGTTTGAAGCTTAATTGTCTGCTTTTACTGTATCTGTTATTTATCTGATATATTGAATATAATTTATGCTCTATATAATTTTCTTATTTTCTCAATGTACACACAGCACCCCATATTGACAGAAAAACACAGAATTGTTGACATTTTTGCAGATTTATTAAAAAAGAAAACTGAAATATCACATGGTCCTAAGTATTCAGACCCTTTGCTCAGTATTTAGCAGAAGTACCATTTTGATCTAATACAGCCATGAGTCTCCTCCACACATACCGCTTAGAATAAAGGCCAAAAAGTTCTAGCTTGGTCTCATCAGACCAGAGAATCTTATTTCTCATCATCTTGGTGTTTTTTTTGAGACGGCCAGCTCTAAGAAGGGTTCTGGTCGTCCCAAACGTCTTCCATTTCAGTATTATGGAGGCCACTGTGCTCTTAGGAACCTTAAGTGCAACATAATTTTTTTGTAACCTTGGCCAGATCTGTGCCTTGCCACGAGTTCTTTAGGCAGTTCATTTGACCTCATGATTCTCATTTGCTCTGACATGCATTGTGAGCTGTAAGGTCTTATATAGACAGGTGTGTGGCTTTCCTAATCAAGTCCAATCAGTATAATCAAACACAGCTGGACTCAAATGAAGGTGTAGAACCATCTCAATGATGATCAGAAGAAATGGACAGCACTTAAGTTAAATATATGAGTGTAACAGCAAAGGGTCTGAATACTCAGGACCATGTGATATTTCAGTTTTTCTTTTTTAATAATTTTGCAAAAATGTCAACAATTCTGTGTTTTTCTCTCAATACGGGGTGCTGTGTGTACATTAATGAGGAACAAAATGAACTTAAATGATTTTATCAAATGGCTGCAATATAACAAAGAGTGAAAAATTTAAGGGGGTCTGAAAACTTTCCGTACCCACTGTATATTATATATATATATATATATATATATATATAGTTCAAGTTACACAGTTTTTACTGTATTTTTGATCAAATAAATATGGCCATTAAAACAAAAAAAACCAAAAACAAACAAACATTTCTTACTGACCAAAGCATTTAAAAAGAGGATATAAAAATAAATAATAATGGCCCAGTTTCATAGACAGGGTTTAGCCCAAGCCAGGATGAGGCCATAGTTCAATTAGGACATTTAAGTATTTGTTTTTATAAAAGTGCCTTAGGAAAAAGCATTACTGGTGTACAAAACAAGGCACTGACATGTTTTAGGATCAGTCAGTGTAAGTGTCTTTCAGTTGAAACAACTCAGATTTATATTTAGTCTAGGAATAGGCTTACGCAGTTTTTGTCAAACTGGGGGTAACATTAATAATACTGATTTTTTTTTTTTTATAATACAGTAGTCAACGTTTGAAGTGGATCTAAAAAGTTAATCAAAATTGTCCTTTGTTTTAAGACAACTTTAAATGAATCGTTTTGACCACTTAAAAGGCTGACTAACGTAAGTTTATAAATTTATAAATTAAACCATCCATATTTGCTATATGTAAACTATAACAAATCCGAATACTGTACAGATAATTTTGTCAGCAAGTAAAGATACATAATTGCCTTCTGTTTGTGTTACAGTTTTAAAGACTCAAAATGATTTTAAAAGTCTCATTGAAAGCATGAGAGCAAATAAAAGCGATGAAGGAGAGCGACTCAAGGCCAAAAGTGAGAAATAAACCTTGCCCTTACCCTAGCTGTGCCCGGAGGGGAACATTGTGCCGACAGGTTGTGAGGAATGATAATTTCACAGCTCTTTGGCTTGAGTCCAGCCAATTGATTCGGATAGGAAGGAAGAACTCTGCAGACAATTAGCACTTTCCTGACAGTCCATTTACTGCAGGGTTGATGTGCACTGCCATTGATGCGGACTGCAAGCTCTGCATGTGGATTACTCATGTATTAGGATGGATAGCATGGATCTATAAAACATTGACGTTTCAAATTGAGATACGAGTGTAAAAAGAGGTAAACACAGTTGGTTTTTGTTTATCGAATGCTGCATTAGTTTGGAAGCACTTCAAAATATTTGCACCCCATGTGTGAGGTTTTTATGTTGGATACTGGTTCGATTTTGACATTACTCCTGAAATCACTTTTTCTACAACAGACGATAGATAGCGTCCTCTTGAGAGGCTTTATATAAGAAACAATAGCTTTAATAAATCCCGCTATAACTCCACCACAACCAACCAGCAGCTTGAGATGAGCTCGAGTCCAGGCCAAAAAGGCTCAGATCTGCAATGGGGCTCTGCGGTCTGAAACTGATGAGCCAGCTAATAAAACCTATGCTCTACTGACAAAATGTTCCTCCGTTCCCCGAGCACAGCCCCAGACAACCCCCCAGAGCCCGGAGGTCCTGACTGTTGGCTCACCGATGTCTGCCATCTCAGGCACGGAGGCTGAAAAGGGGCCATCTGGGAATTTTGGGGCGTTGTCGTTCACATCCTGGACCTTGATGATGAATTCGGACTCGGGTTCCACGGCTCTGTTGGTGAAGCGGTCCACAGCCCGAGCGTGGAGGACATAATGGCTCTTCTTCTCTCTGTCCAGGCTTTTCTTTGCATGAATATCGCCCGTTAACTCGTTGATTGTGAATATGGTACCGGCACCTTCTCCGGAGAGCAGATATTGGACAGAGCCATCACCTTTGTCTGAGTTTGAGTGTAACTGAAAGTGACAAAGAAAATACAGTTTTATTTTTGCACTACTGCCATTATGCCTCAAGTCAAATGTAAATGTTCTATGGTGTTAAAACCACATAATTATTTATTCTGACACCTCGTGCTACTGTATGTGGAAATGCAAATTATTTGTGCAGTATTTTAAAAAGAGAGACACAGTGGGATCCAAACTCTCGAGACCACGGTAAGAATCTAGGTAGAGAGTTTTGAAAATTCTGAATTGAAGGACAGCCTTCTTTTTAATTGATTAGATAGAATTTCAGTTTAACTGGAATTACAAGAAGAAGAATTTACTAAATTGCAGAGTGATAAAGAATTGCCTTTAAGTACAATGAAGTTAAGTAAATAGCTAGAAAAACAAAACATAATATTTAAAATGTGATGAAATATATAAACTAAATACATATTTTACAGTTAACACTTCATTCATTCATACATCCATTCTAAACAATGAACTTTGCTTAGTTAAAATGTTCTTTTTTAAATTATTATTATGATATAAAAAAATTCCAATACAAGTTATAAAACTGCTAAATCATCCCTTGTACTGTCAGACTTTTGGTTACTAATTATAAAAACAGCAACTTCATAGCAGTTTTAAATGTCAGACTTTCCATTTGAAAACTCATCTAACTCTAAGAAAACAAGAAAATTAAATGACATAGACCCAGATCTAGAAATAAATGATCAAAGTCAGAAGACAAAGGCATGAAAACACTCCTGTCATAACCTTTATGAGGGATAAATGACATTTCGTACAGTTCAAGCTTTAACATCTTTTTTTATGACAAATCTATCACGATAATGACTGTGGCATGTCCCCGCTCCTGTCAAAGAATGCTCTTGATTTATAATTAGCATGCTCTTTAAATAGAACTCACATTACGTGTACCAACCGAGTACAAGGATACCCCATGTGCTCTGAGGAAATACTTTTTAGAGAAAATGACTGTAATTCACCCACAGTTTCCACAGACCAAAAGAGATGTATACCTGTGATATTACTCCTTTTTTTCTCCACTGGAATATAAATATAACACTTTTATCACACATTTTTTTACTCATGGGTAAAAAGAGCACGGTAGACAGTGAAATTATACACTACACTGACATTATGAGGCTAAAGCCTGTGGCTCCCAATCAGAACCAAATTGAGTTTCATGTGAAATACACATGCATCACAGGGGTGAAAGGATACCTCCTAATAAACATGGCTTAATCCCAGCACATTCATATTAGTTATGCAATAACATATTCTGTAACAGAATATTGCTTTTACTGCCTCAAGGTAAGAATTTTCTGTGATGCCGAATATAAATATCCAAACAAGTATTTAGAATTTGCATAAGGAAATGTAGTCTACAGCTATTATGCTGATCCTTCAAAGACCTCATTTTACTTATTTATTTATTTATTTACGCACTAGCAAAATAAGTTACAGCCTTTGGTCTGTTGACTTTTCCATATGTCTGACTTCTTATTCTATCTTCACATGCCAATAATCCCAAACGCGGGTACAATGTTATAAAATTTTCACACCAATAAAATCATGTGGTGCAGGAGAAAAATAAAAATCACAGATAGGACCCCTGCACCCTTTTCATGATAAAGCAAGGTCATACCAGATTGGAGCATCTCCCACAAAATTATTCACACATAATTATTCACAAATAAACCAAGATGGCTGTAAAGATGTTATAAGACCTTTACAACTAAATGCACTCTTTACTGTCTAGTACTGGTTATATTGTGAATTGGTGCATGTTGTTAGAGAAAAAAAAGCTTGCTTTTGTAATCTGAAACAACTTTTTAATTTTTCATTCATTAATTAATTTATTCATAATTTTAAATAATATGTGACCCTGGACCAAAAATACGCATGTAGCATGGGTATATTTGTAGCAATTGCCAACAATACATTTTATGGGTCAAGATTGTCTTTTCTTTCATGCCAAAAATCATTCGGATATTAAGTAACAATCATGTTCCACAAAGACATTTTGTATATTTCCTACCCTTAATATATAAAACTAATCTAATTAGTAATATGCATTGCTAAGAACTTAATTTGGACAACGATTTTCTCAATATTTAGCTTTTTTCGCACCCTCAGATTCCAGATTTTCAAATAGTTATATCTCGGTCAAATATTATCTAATCCTAACAAACAGGGTTTGAAATTAACACCCGCCAAATACGGATAACAATCAGCTGTGGCGGGTAACACTGTCAAATCACTAGCCAATTTGGGGGGTTGCTTTTTGTAAATTATGTTCACTCATTGATGTCTTTGGTGAGTTCATGAAAGCCAAATATGTTAGGGCAAATACTGAACTCGTGAGACAGAATGTTAGTAGAAGTTATGAATGGCAGGTAACTTAAATATTTAGTAGCCAAAGGCTGGTGAGCAAAAAGGTTCATTTCAATTCCTGCTAACAAACCTTATTTATTCAGCTTTTCAGATGATGTATAAATCTCACTTTCAAAAAATGGACAGTTATGACTGGTTTCACGGTCCAGGGTCACATATTAGATTACTTTTTACTCATTTGTTAAATCACGTCATTGAAAACCAAGAAACATTAAAAAAGCAAGTTCAAACCAGATTTTTCTCTTCTTTAGCATGAACATTCTTGTATGTAATTGAACCATATGTTTACAGAGATGCATCATGAAGGATAGCTTCTGTTCATGTCAGCATTTAGTGTAAAATCAATATATGAAACCATCTGTGACACATACTTTATTAGTAACACATATGCTATGCTCATGCAATTACAACAACACAAACCACAAAACAATATGCATACAAAACAGCAGAAAGCTTCAGCTAGGGATGTAACGTAAGCTGGATGTGACCCATCACCTGAAACCGAGAAACATGGCTATTTTCACGCCACTTATCCAACAATAAATGCTGCCATTTCAGTTGCTAATGATCACTAATGTGGCCTTGAACATTTTTCAATGAGTCTGATCCAAAAAAAAAAAATAAATAAATAAATCTGAGCAGCAGGAGTTGGCAGAGCACGGTCCTTGGTGTGAAAGAAAAAAGAAAAAACATTACTTGGCATGTTGCTGGGTTGCTATTCAAGCAGCTTTCTTTTTTCCCACTGTGTTCCCATAATTCTTGGCAGCCTGTGTAATCCCACCACAGTGAGCAATTAGTCAGAATGACGTTCACCTTCCAAACCTTTTCCCCCTGGCTAAGAGGGACATTCACCTTCACAGATATATATGGCAGGCGGGCCTGAAACAACACTATTTCTGGGGCCATTGCAATACCCACAAAACTTTGAGCATAAGCCTAGTTACAGCTGCAATGCAGAAGGGTACGTAGAGTATTAAACCATACATTCTTATCCACACTAAGCCAGAGACCCAAACCCAAACCAGCGCCACTGTTTAAGGGTGCTCATATCCACCTCTTTCATTCGGCTCTGTATCCTCACATTCACCTGCTGTATTCAGCAGTATTAAAGATAAAGAATAAAGAATCCTCCTGCATTGTACTTCAAGAAAGAGTGACCCTTGTTTTGAACTTGCCTCAGATATTTATGGAAGCACCATTCAATACATCAGGTTTCCCTAAGAGATGGCTAGAGTATTTGAATCATCTGTTTAGCTCTTACCAAAGAACTCCTTAAACCGAGGATAAATTAAGTAAATATTCTTTTAGAAAATGCCCTAATTTTGTTCACTGATACATTTATTTTTCCCAAACATTATTTAAACATAAAACAAAATGATTGCAAAGACCTTATAATAACTTCAAAATTAAACTGGTTCTACAGTATTTACTATTTGCCCAGTTCTAGTCTTATTGTTAATGACTCATTCATGTTACTCATAAGGAAGAAAAAAAAAGGAAGTATTTTAAAACAACTTTTCTTTCTGCTTATGTCACTCAGGCCAGGCAGATCATTGGTTAGTCAAGCAAATCTCTAGTCAAATCATTGTTTAGCATTATAGCATGCATATTTTTCTAGGTAGGTAGGGAAATAAATTAATTATTATAAAAATGATTGTTTAAAAACAAAATTAATGTTGCTATTATTAAAAAGAAGTAGGCAAATATATTATTATAACATTAAAATATATATAAATTCATTATAAGGATATGAAATAATTAGTTTAAAATAGGGCATTGTGTTAAAAATTCAACAAACGTGTTTAGAATGCTCACTGGCATTAAAAAGGATTTTAAGATTCAACATCCTGTGTGGAAAAAAAAGTCACATAAAACAAGAAAGGAGGGGAGGCAGATGAGTGGGAGATAGATTGCATTGACTCGTCCAGGAGAAGGTGTGACGCTGTTCCCCTGCACAACATTACCACACAAATGAAAGGCTTTGAGTAACCTGCCAGACAGATATAGACTCAAATCTGAAAGCAGCCAGCCTAGAAAATACAAATGCATCAAATGCGATTAATAGGATTATGAATGAAAGCAAACACTTGAGCACAATGGAAACTCATTAACCATTTGAAACAAACTGGGTGTGTTGCACATCTCGCATGCTAAGCAGTCTGATCCGGCTAGGAATACATTCTCCTATTAAATTATAACGGTGACCACTGAGTGTTTAGCCACCTTGTCAAACACATACATACTCACACCCACACTCGTCTGCGCTTCATTCGGAGCTCTAAGACATTTTATTATCGTGCAAAAGTGATGCATTTAGATCCATTAGAGCACCTATTATGGGTCAGAAGCCCTTTAATGTATGCATGCTTGGAGGTAACGCTATTGAATCTTGCAGCTTGAACATTTCAGTGCTTTAAAGCCACCATGAAATCAAAACTAACAATTCTCATTCATTTATGGAATATTATAGTGTTATATTATAAATGATTAAACCATGCACATGATTATTTTCATAAAATTCATGTGCCCTCATAATCATTAACCAAAATAAACTCCCCTCCCTGTTCCCGTTTCAGAAACGTATATATGTCACAATCAGTGGTGTCCTGAAATGAGGAGTCGTTTTTTTACTTATCAGAACTTTCAGAGATGTGCCTCTAATTTCATCAAGCTGATTGCTCACTAAAAACCCACAGATTATGTTTTAACATCATTATATTGCTCATTCAGACTTCACGAACGCACACAAACACAAGAATTGGGTTTTTATTGCATGAACCAATCATAGCTGATCAGAACCAGTCATATCATATCCTCTCATGTGACTCTCATGTGACTTTCCCCCATTCATTCTCAATTACTCTCATTACCCCTCAACAAACTCACGGCACACTTTAGGGGGTCTATTAAATTTTAATGGGCTCAGGGGAGGTGAGAGACATGCAAACTCCTGCTGTAACTTTACAGTGACTGTTGAACAGTTTTACTTTAGAAAAACAAGCAATTTATATGCTTTTATATCATATTTTGAAATAATTGCATTATATTATAACCTTGTTTTTTGAGGAGGCCCAGCCCCTTGCCTCCTCTGAGGAAACACATCTAAACAAAATATTGAAGAAAAGGCTTACAACTTTCATTTCGCACCTACTTTAAAGCTATAGTCCACCCAAAAATGGATAACAGTCATTACTTACTCAGCCTCATTTTGTTCCAAACCTGTATGACTTAAACAAACTTAAACAAAAGAAACCTAAAAAATATATTTAAGGCCCGTTCACACCAAGCACGATAATGATAATGATAACGATAAATATATAGTTCTAAAAATTGTTCTCAATGTTAAAGAATAGCAGCATCCACACCACAACTATAACGATAAAAGACAGAGAAACAATATCGTTGGGAATCATTTTCAGAATGTTTTTTTCAGCTGATGAACGATAGAAACATTGACAACCAATGAGAATCAATCCTGCTATCACGTGCTTGACAGACGATATCGTTCGCTGGTGTGGATGCAAATATAGTTATTGTTATATTTATAGTTATCATGCTTATGTGAATGGGCCTTTAGAAGAATGTTGACTTTATATTGATGGAGGTCAACAGAAACCAACATTTGTTATCCGTATTCTTAAATAAGTCCTTTTATGTTCCACAAATGAAGGTAGTCATAAAAGACTTAAGGGTGAGTAAAAAAACATTTATTTTTGTGCAGACTGTGCCTTTAAGACTGCATGTTAATGTGTGAACATACAGTATAAATGAGACTTTGAAGAAACAATGCCCTATATTGTCAAAACAAGCCCCTCATTAGAGGTGTCTTGCTTCGACCGACCTCATTCTGACAGTCCTTTTAATATTCATAGGAATGTCTGCATCAAGAATGCACTAAAAGAACATACACAGGGAAAACATTTCACTCTGCAGACATGACCATAATGCAGGGTTTGCGGTTACTGCTGCCGCAGACCTGAGAGCACAGGTTGCCTTGTGCAGGGGCTTGATAAACTGCCCACGCTACAAGAAGGAAAGGACTGATTAAATCAGGGCTCAGCCTTCGCCGCTAACCGCAAATTAAAGCCGGCGTGCTGATGGAAAGGTCAATTTTACACTGCACCAAGAGCCCTTCACGTCAGAATAAGGAAGCGTGCATGGGCGGCACAGAGTTTGGTAATTTGCCATTAGTGAGAAGGAGGTGAGCGGTTTAATGTAATCCTCCATCTTAAAAGCTGCAGTGACAGATATTCATCAGCCGGACAGACTCCAATAGAACTGCAGTGAACTGATTTCTATCTGTCTTCCTCTACTCCAAAGTCTATGTTACTGTAGACCCTCTCTAGTTATCACACGCTCACACTAATGTGTGCTACCAGTCTGCTGGTGAAGAGATTAACAGAGAAAGAGACCTTCCAGAACGCCAGCAGCTTGCTAGCTCTCTATTACAAATTTCAAAGCTTAAGCTGTTTGTGTGCGAACGCATCTCTTTCTGGATATGTGTGTGTGTATGTGCTTTTCAACATGAAAAGGGAGCATATTTACCACAGCAATAATCTACAGTATGAAGAACAAATTGTATCTGCTAGGCAAAAATACGCTGAACAAATATTTTCTGTTTTGCTGCTGCTTTTTTTTCAAACTGAAAAAGCACTTGAGTACGTGCTTGCAACATTTTCACGTTATTCATTTGATATAAAAGAGAAGCGTGGAATAAATCAAAGAGCAGCTGAATTGAACCTCATGAAACTGTTGTGTCTCTCGCTCAGCCAGAATCTTTTTTAAATTTAACAGTTTATATCACTTTAAAAATTAGGCAAAAACATAAAAACTTTATGAATAAAATCATTAGGGAACCTTAAAAATGATACATTATTCATGTGCTTTTGCATTTTACTTTAAATTCTTCTTAAAATGTGATGACCAAACAGCAACAATATCACTAATAGTCAAAGCTCTGCAGGTGTTGAATTGTTTTTTAGCAAACACATTTCAGGATAATTTCTTTCTAACTAAATATCCTCTCTGTATACTCCATTTGTAACCCAAAAAGTCCCAAAGTCCCACTGAAATGTCTTATCTGCTTTTATAAAGTGACATAGTTTATGTTCCTATCACTAGATATTTGAGGACAGGCAGGGTTTTAGTAGAACAGGTCTGTCTGGGCCCCCAAAACCTCTTTTTGTCTGACCACTGAAGTGGAGAGAAGAAAATATGGTGGTCTGGAGGGACCAGGCAGGAGAAGGTGTGAAAAAAAACGAGTGGAGAGGAGTGTGGGAGGCTACTGAGAGCCTCAACCCATTTCTGTCACTGCAGTTTAAGAAGGCCTGAGAGAAAATATTCAGCTCACTCAAATCTGTTACAGACAGGTCACACCACAGCAGCACAAAATTAAGTGGCACCCATGTGAGCAGAACAAGGACCTTGTTTGGCTCCATGTTCAATACAAGGAAGAATGTTGTCACACTGAGTTTCTTTTCTTTTCAATGTTAGTGAAAAGTCTTCCAGACAGGATATAACCAGGTCTGCTCTGTTCCAACAAGAGCTCCATTGAACTGAATTCCCTGACTTTTAAAGACTTAAAGTTTAAAAAAGATTACATATAGTGTCTAGTCCAATTCCTGGTTTAATGACTGCTATGAGTCAGTTTTTCCACAGAGAATCAAAATTGTGCAGCACAGCTGGTGTAGTTCCAGTTCTTCTCAGTGGATCAAAGTCATGCTGCTCAACCAGTGTAATCAAATTACAGAACAAATTAATCGGTTCTTCTCAGTGATTCAGTGATCCCATTAGCCCAATTTCAGAAGACTGACTCCTATGAGTCAGTTCATTTCAGTGGATCAAAATCATGCAGTGCGCTTGTTCTTGTTAGTGAATCAAAACCAATACAGCACAACCTGTGTAGTGCAATTACAGAACAAATAATTCTAATGAATAATTTCATCTCCATGGATAAAAATCTTACATCTCAACCAGTAGTCCAATTATAGAAAGAACGACTGAATAAAAGAAAGAAACTCTTATAAGCCAGCTCTTCTCTGTGAATGAAACTGATACAGCTCGACCTGCAAACTCCAATTAGATGACAAAAGCCTCTGTTGGATATTGTAGTGTATCAAAACCATATAATGCAACCAGTTGAAAGAATGACTCCTATAAGTCAGTTCTTCTCAATGAATCAAAATTATACAGCAGGACCATTATATTCAGACTCCTGAACTAATAACTCTTTTACGTATATCTGTTCTTGTCAGTGAATCCAAATTATACAGGACAACCAATGTAAATCAAAAATGACACTAATGAATCAGTGCCGTAAGGGAATCATTATCAGTCCCATATGGGTGTAGTTCAATTCCTGAAAGAATTACTTTTATGAGCCAACTTCTTTTTATTGAACAAAAATCATACAGCACAACTAGTGCAGTCAAACTCCCAAAAGAATAAATACAATGAGCCAGCTTTTCTCAGTGTGTCAGAATCATACAGCTAGATCAGTGTAGTCCAAATACAGAACAACTGACTCCTGAGTTGAATCTGTTCTTGTAAGTAAATCAAAATCATAGAGGACAACCACTGTAGTCCAGATACATAACAAATGACTCTTATGAATCAGTACTTCTAAGTGATTCAAACCCATGCAGCATGACTGATGTAGTCCAATTCCCAAAAGAATTACTTTTATGAGCCACTTCTTTTTACTGAACAGAAATCATACAGCACAACTGGTGAAGTCAAACTCCCAAAAGAATAAGTCCAATGAGCCAGCTTTTCTCAGTGGATCAAAATCATACAGCTGGACCACTGTAGTCCAAATACAGAACAAAAGACTCTTGAAATGAATCTGTTTTTGTCAGTGAATCAAAACCATATAGTGTAAACAGCAGTCAAAGTAAGGGAAGAAAGTGTCCTATGAATCAGTTTTTCTCAGTGAATCAAAATCATACAGTGTAAACAGTGTGATCAGACTCTTAAACAAATGACCCTTAGTTGTTTTGTTTTGTTGCTTTTTTTTTAAATTAGTTAAAATCATGCAGCCTGACTGTACTAATTGGATTCATGTATAAATGACTCTTATAAATGAATAGGCCTAACTTGTATACTTGACAAATTTTAACTTTCAGCTAAAGATAAATACAGTATTTCATCTTTTCAAATAAGTAGTATTATTCTGTGAAATACATTACCACATTTTGAATGTTTAATATATACATAGCTAAGGCCAATTACAGAACTGTATTAATGTTATCACTAAAACAATCTTCTTTCTTAAACATACTAAAATAAACACTAATGGAACCATTATACAACTGGAATCATTTCTTATGCCTTGCACACATGAACACACATGTATTTACACTGAAGTGGGTAGATCTGAAGTAAACCTGTCCAATGGTCCTGAGGAAACATGGCGCGCACACACTCTTGGCTCAATTCCTGAGGGATGTAGGTGTAGACAATTGATGGCTGCTCAGCCATTTCTTCATAAACTCTGCTATCTTCACGTTAACCTTCACCTCACTGAGCCAATGTCAAAAGCTGTCAGTGTCACCCTGTATTATTCCAACCCATGAAACACTGCGCTTTCATCTAAGCCGACAGAGCTGGCCAGTCTTCACAGAACTGAATGGGCAAAATAATTGATTGTACCTCTGTTGACGTTTATAAGCCGCAGAGGAATCTCTGGAATTTTTGGAGTCCCAAAATATAAGGTACCCCATATGAGCATCATAACAATTGTGTATGAAGAATTGTGACAATGAGGCACTAAAAAGAACCTCGGGATCCCTGTGTTTGTCTGTAGTTGACGGTCAAAATAATTACACTCTTATTACCAGGATGGATGTAATGGGTCAGCCTTTAATTTGCAAGCCAAATCAATTTTCTGACAAAAACATGCTGTTCAGAAAACATGGATATTGTTTCTGATTAGTCACCTGCACTATTTACTCGCTTCCAAGAAAATATGATTACAAGAACACAGTGACATCGCACATTTCAATTAGAAAACATGACGCACAGCCGTTGTCTCTGGTTAAAACAGCACTCTTTTGAGAAAACCCTTTGTTCAACAAACCATACAAAACACAACAGCTCAGTTTGTTTCAGATATCAACTGATTCCCACACCTGCACACAGACTGAAACAAAAAAGAAGGGCTCTTACCTTCCCCACATACTGGGCATCCGGCCCAATGTGCTCTTCCAAAACGAAGAACTGATTCCAGATCCAGCCTCGCTTGGGCCGGTGATGCAAGTCCTTGTCGCCGTCGGGCAGTTTGGTCTGGTTGTGGGTGAACGTGGGGCTGGGCGGAGAAGGGGTCCCATAGCTCCTCTGGAGCACACATAGGCACAGCAGCAGAGGGGACAGACAGGCAGGGCTGCTGGCTGCTCTCATGTTAAAGAGTCGCAATGTTTGAACTCCCGCTCTCGCTCACCCAGAGGTCTCTCTCTTGCGGTGGGCGGCTCTAGATGCCGATCGGACCAGTTCGCAGGGCTTGGCTGACGGCCATGGTTTAAAATCCTGTTGTCGCTGAGAGCCGCCGGGCGACACTCACATCGTGGGCCGAGAGCGAGATGTGTTGATTCGTTGGGGAACCAGCGTCCACTGGAGACTCACTGGAGGCGATGGCAGATATCCACGAAACATCTGTGTGAAGGAAAGAGGACAAACTGTACTTTCATGGGGGCGAAATGAAACGCAGCCAGCGATTACATTTTAATTCGACTGAAAAGTTGGAATTAGCTGTTGCCGTGAAGATCTAAGATATGAAAATTGGCCTAAAAACCCATCGCGATCTCTCTGTTTGCCGTTCGGCGAAACATCTAATACATTTTTGATGGAACAGCTGTTCTAGTATAATAGCAGGGATCATGTCTGCTGGTGCAAGGGACGTGTAATGAGAGCTCCAGCATGGTGAGTCTATTCAATTGGCTGAACGGCATTCCGGGGATCAATGCATGTCCCTGGTTACCTCGGAAAAGAAGCTGATAGCTCTCGACTCCTCTGCCTCCCTGTCAATTCAGATTTGTCACTTGTTGAGGAGAAACTCCCTCATACTCTTCATTCCTCGACGGCGTGAGGGTTACTGACATGGATGAGTGAAATACCTAGCGCTTTAGGGTTAGTCTTCCTCAAAATTAATGGAAATTGCGATGTCGGAATTCTAAAAAAAGCATAGAACAAATAAACAAATGACAGTGGAAACGCTGCAGGGTGGGCATTTCCTGTCACCTTAGCAACATCTGAACATTTTATTTCTGAAGACGTGTTTGAAATAGTCACAGTAATGCTGATGTCATATCCCATGGGTCTAACATTATATGACCGGAATAAATATTTCATGGTGCAACACAAACTGACAGTGAGATATCTGAGAGACTCACTTTTGTTTGTAAGGGAAGATGGCATGTGTGGCATGTGAATGCAACTTTAATCTCTCAAGAACCTCACACTGTTTTTTTTTTTTTTTTTTGAGAAATCTTGCATTGAGTGTATATTTGAAGGAAATATTTAGCATTTCAAGAGCTGCATTTGTTATGTGTATTCATTAGTGCACATAAGTCAATAATTCAGTAGCCGAAATAGAATCCGTTGGAATTAATTAATGAATCTAAGACACTGCGATATGAGTTTGAATGCATTTCATTAAAAGTGCTTGTTATATAATCTTAATGAAAGAGCCACTGATATACTAAATGATGAGGGAATAATTTTAGACCACTAACACAATAGAAAAGGTTTCTAACTATTATTCTTTTCTCTACCATTGTTCTAACTTGACTACAAGAGAATAAAAAACAGTTAGGTTAGGTTTAACAGTCAGGTGTAGGTTCTTCGAGACTGAAGAGAGAGTCTACGAACTGGTTTACAGGTCAAAACATCTGTTAGCATCAAAATCAATTGCTGCAAACGTTACTGTTTAGCTAACTGTGTTGTTACCAGTTACCAAACCAGAACAAGAGTCTATCAAGAGTCTGTGTTACTGTGGAAACTGTGGTGCATACTGTATCAGAAAACAATTTCACAAATGCCATGACATGTTGAATACTTATTTCTAAGAGCAACATATTTCAACATTTTGTCTGTCTTATTCATGCATTGCACACAAAAGTCTTTTGCAATTGCTTTCTTTGTCTTGCTGGCAACAGATGGCCTACTCTTGAGCTATTTATGAATATTACTTTATAAAAATTAATGAACCCATTTTTGAGGAAGCTGAGAACTTATTCTTTCAGTCATCAATAGAATATGACAGTTCAACTGATCTTGTGACACAAATGATTTTATAATATAACATGAAAGAAAAAAAATACTGAATGAGTGTGCATGTGGGTGAACAAATGGGGGAAACATTTTTGCTCTCTAAAAAGCATCATTGTACTTGTACTTAAAACCCAAAAGCCACTACTAATTTGAAGTGGATTCATTGTGCACTGTCGAGAACAGGGTACTAAGTCAGTTGGTCATAAGGCCACATTAAATTGATGAAATAAGGTTAAAATTGAGTAACTTGATTTGAGACACAATTGCCAGTTACTTCATCTTTTTTTTTCACAAAAAATAAAAGAAAACATCTCCACATGAAACAATTCAGTAAATGATTCAAAGACTCACTTATTTCATTCCGGAATGCATCAATGTTAATAATAATAATGCTTTAATGGCTCACTTATAAAGACTGGTAACTGTTAATTTATGAAGGAGACCAAAAAAAGACTCACTTGAAAAAAGAATCACTCGCTTATGAAGATAATTTTCAAATGAGTCAATTAAGGCATTTCAAAGACTTACTCATCTTTTGTCCATGAATAAATCAGTGTTTTTGAACAAATCAGTTTAATAATTTTTAAATCAGCCTTAAATACTTTTTACTCCCTCATTTATGAGGAAAGATTTTTTTGAATTTGTTTTTTCGAACGAACTGATTGAGTGAATGATTCAAAATTAATTGCAAATAAATCAAACACAGTCATTTGCCACCTACTAGTGTAACAATGTACCTTGCAAAATGAGTAGGCTACTTGGGAAAAAATCCCATGACTATCAAATTTGAGAACCGAAGCTATAACCATAAATAATAATAATAATAATAATAATAAAATAATATACAGTACTATCAAGTTGCTCACATTAAGAAAAGGTCATACTTTGCATTTTAAATGATTATGATAAGCACATGACCCAAAATAAACATCTCTAAATAGAGCATCTCACATCTATGAGTGAACTCACCAGGCTTGATGCAACTCTGAGCACCAGTCTGATAAAAATTACCAGACTATTGGCCTCAGGCCACCGGACAGTAAGTTTGCCACAAAGGAGATTGTATTTTGAGATTTTTTTGACAAGAAATCTCAGCATGCTTGACACCTTGTACCTTGAATAGAGGCAAGCAGGAGGGTAAATATTATATTGGACACCACTGTCCCAAAATGAAGTAGAAAGCCCAGTTTAATCAATGTATGGTAATTACACAAATTGGCCTATTGTACATTTAAAAACATATATTTTAAAAGGAAGAATATATACATGTAATAGGTTTTTACTGGCTAAATATGAAAGAAAAAGAGCAAAAAAATAAAAAAACTTTTTTCAGACTGAATAAAAGCAGAACCCTGAGTTTAGTTTTGAGAGGAAATGAATATGCTAGCTTCTCATTCAGAATAATGTCCATCTGCTCAATCAGAAACGCAATTTATTTACTGAGTTTCGCTGAAGATTTTTCAAGAGGAGGAGGGAGAGCAAAGCCTTACTCGCTTTTTCAAGCTTATTGTGTTGCCTTGAAAAGAAATAGCTTTTTGAGTGCATTTTGACTAATACTGGGCGACAGCTCCGTTTCCTTTCATGCTGTTCCAGTGGTTTATGTTAAAACAGAGAGTTGTCAAAGTTTTCAGTTACTGAACCCTCATTTTCACAAATTTGTCATTCAAACTGCATCTGTCCACATGCAGTCCAATTTTCCAAATGCAACCAGTTTTGCATAATGATCAGTTTCCAAATGTAAGCCTTTTGTTCAGTAGTATAGAATACAAAAAGTATCAGCCCATTAGTTAAGTGAATTGAGCAAATGACATCTGGTGTTTAAGATGAAACAATAAGCGTCTTAAGTAAGAGAAAAAGGTGTTACACAGGTAAACAAAACACAGTTCCAGCGACACCTGAAACCACAGCAGGCCAGGAGGCAGCGATAACTCACGTGCCCTTGTTCTGTACTTCAAGAGCAAAAGGGTCTCGACTGATTCACGCAGGTTTCTCGAGGTCTTCAAAACAAATTTGTAATACTGATTAGAATCCAGTGCAGCTAATTAGGATGCTAATTGGAATGGAGTGAGGCTCGGATGGAACAGTGGCTGAGAGGCGTCTTTTCACAATGACATTTTTCCATGTTTGTTCCTGTTGGCTCTCTACCCCACTCATTGCTTGAATTAATCTTTTTATACATGCAGAAAGAAACATTAGTGATGGAATATTCATGTAAATTGAATCTAGGAGTCATTCTGTATTGTGAGATAATATTTGAGGAATACTTCCAGTGTTCAGTGCAAATTAAACACAAAAATTAGCTCCTTTACTCTTAAAAAAAAAAGCAAAAATGTGGGAGACAATGAGGAACTTACGATAGCTAAATATTAAAACATGTTTTCTGTGTAAACTTATAACCAAATTGACAATTTTACTGCCATGGCAACACCTAAAACCGCAAAATTATGATAAATATGAATTTTACAGCCTAATCATACACGTTTTGGGTGCTTTTCTGAAATGATAAGTTTCACATTTCCAAAATTGGCCCCTAATAAGCCCCACAGTTTTCTAATTTCCTTCAGAAAACAAGGAAAACATCAAAATTGCTTTTTTTGGTATACCTCTGAAAATTATACCACAAGTGCTGTTGACTGAGCTTCAATTGACTAAACCCAGAACATTCCTTCATTGTTAAAGTCGGCTCATGCTTCAGAGACAACCTTTGAGAGACGAAGCAGTAAAATTTCCCCAGTGCAGTTGATTCAGCCCACTTTATTCAATTTAATATTTTTTCCCTCTACTTCTCATGTCTTATTCACTTCACAGCACTAAATTGCAGATCTTTTTATAGAACTGAAGTGGTTTTGTAACCTCAAAGCTCTCCCTGCCGTTTGCACTCAATCCAGTGGCATGAGGAGAAGGTGATGCTGAGACTGATTGCCTGCTACAGGATTAGTAATATCAGGGGAGGGACTCCAGGGATCCATTGATGTGCGTTTGTCACCTTGGCATGTCCACTGCATGGAGGCATTAGTTCAAGCACAACACAACTTCCCCCATGCATCAAATACAGGCTGGTCTAATCACTTAATCATTGTCAGACAGCCCTCAATCTCTGATTGTTAGGCATTCTCAATTTACTCTAAATGCCTGAATGCTTTCCTAAGAATGATGAAGGATGCATACACACACACACACACACACACACACACATATATATATATTAGAAATAATACATTTCAAGCATTCTCACATGCAGAGTTTTAAAGTCCACTGTAACCATTTATTCTTTACCATCTGAATGAAAACAATATATATATATATATACACATGTGTTTGTAAAGAATATATATAAAAGAAGAAGAAAGAAAGCTTGCAGTCCATTTTTCTCAAGGCAATCAAGTAGCACTAAAGAATCAGCCACAAGGGCTTTCAACAGCTGTACTTGCTGCGCTGTTTGTTAACTGGAAAGTGAGACAGAGCTTTGCAGAATCGCATGCGACCACAACAAAGTGCTGGAGTAATGAAAGAAGCACAGATCAATGGACAGACACTACCTTCCTTCCCTCATCCCGCTGCTCCGCTTCGTCTATACGACCACATGAACACTAGACCAACTCTCAGACTTTCTCTGAATCCCGCCTCACCACAAGCCAGACAAACAGAAGCAGCACTCAAGCCTCAATCAGCAGATGAGTAAAAAGAAAACACACACACACACACAAACACAGAGAGAGTGGCTCTTACCTTCTCAGTCTTTCCTTAAAAGATGACAAGGCTTTGGAATACGATGGAGCGCTCCCAACGTTCCTCCACATTTTTTAAGTCACACAGAGCGAATGTGTGCAGCAGCTCAATCCAGTCCAGAACAGAACCGCTAGAGCTCCCAAATCTGCCAGCCTGCTGCAGCTCAGGAGGCGCGCTCTGATTGGCCGTCTACACACGCTGTCATATCCACACACACACACACACACACACACAGAAAGTCAGCTCTGCTTTTTTTCCTCTCACATTTCCTATCCGTTCGCTCGCTCGCTCGCTAACTCTCTTTCTCTCGCTTTACATCTCTGACTCTACCTCACTCACTTTATCTTTTAGTCTCTTTCTCTCTCCCCCTCCATCTGCAGCCAGGAGAGGCACACATGTTCTCAACGGTGAGCAGTGCAGGCAGTTTTTGGTTTAAGGCAATAATGTGGCTCCAGAAGGAAACCTAATTAATAATACAGAGGGAGCGTGGGGGAAGCAAGAAGGATGTGAAGCCTGTGCATGCGGAGCCCCTCAAGACTGAAGGCCATTTTCTGATTTATTTTTTTTTCCAGAAGGAAGGCTACTCTGTCAGCTCATAACATAACAGAGGGCATCAGGAACAGGGCGGTAGCTCTGTGGAAAGGTAAAATGAAAATGTGATAAAACAAAGGCCTTGAGGGAAAAGAAGGAGCTTTATGTACCGCAACTTCGAGTCATCAAACTCTCAGCTTGCTCTCGGAGGCCATCCATCATTTACCTCCAGGTCTCCCCCTTTCCTTTCAGCCTCAGCACAGGTTGATGATTTATCTTTTTGACTCCATTTATTTATTTACATTCCCTCCACCCCTTTTCTCGGCTCCGCTGGTGTCCTTGCAGGTGGGCTTGAGAATGGCTTATGTAAAATGATACTGCACTGAGATTACGATGTTAAATGCGATCATAAAAAATATGCACATATCATATTGTGATGCCAATTTTAAATTATTCAAATCATAATTGTATATAAGTCTACATAATATATTTTTTTCTCTTTTATATGACCAGCTTTGCAATCTAGTTGTCAAATACATTTTGTGTTCTTGCTAAAACAGAGCTTTTACATCACTAAGCATGACATAGCTAAAGCTGTGATAAACAGAGATTTGCAAGATCATTTTGCAAAAAAGTGCCCAAATCGAAGGGCTTGTTGCTTAGGAAACACAGCATGTTAGGCTATTGACATAAATGTTATGAAGTAATAATGAAACAAAACATATCACCTTGACAGTACAACAGCTGACTAACTATTAAAAACATTACTGTGTGAAGACATGCAGAAGACAGCAAATGGGAGTTTGGATATTGAATAGACCAGATCATTGCTCAGCAAATTGTGGGAACAAAATAGATTATGCACTTGGATGAATCTTGTGTTAAATTCTTAGGTGGCGTTTAGGCATGAGTGAGTGTCAAGAGGGGAGATAAATGACCACATTCACTCAAAGATTTCAAATAGATTCCTATTTTCCTCTTTCTGTTTTTCTTATTTATTTTTGCAACATTGTAAAGAATATACAGTGTATAGCAAATTCCTTGGATTGCTATCATTACATGCAATCATGAATCTTGTTCAATTATTTATGCTTAAATACATGTTATTAACTAACTGGATGATTTGTCTGCCATATGGACATTACTTAACATAGTCACTCCTTACAAATTATTTTTAACTGTAATGTGAAACATGCACCTCCTCTAAAGCTGCTTTGAGAAAATATGTATTGTAATAAGTGCTATATAAATAAACATGATTTGAATTTAATACAAATTAATATTCATAGAAACCAAATGTTGAGACGTGATTGATATAAAAAAGTATTTGTCTTTTTCCATATTTATGAATATCAATTGTACAACGAAGCTGAATTCCCATTTAAATATACTTTAGCTAAATAATACAATTCTAATTAAATTTGATGTTTTCTCAGTAAAATAAACTGAAAAGGGAACTAATTAAACACAATTCATAAGTTTTAAATGTGTGCAGTTTGGTAAATGGAAAAGAAATCACATTTAATTGGCATGAATTAATCTAATTCACTTATAACATAATTATATTTAAATGAATCTAATTCAAACTATTTGTGTAGAAACTATTTTTTTTTCTATTTCTGTTTGGGGTTAGAAAGGAAACAAAGACCAATATATCAAAAAAAGACAACATTTTAGGCTGAAAGGATCCCCCAAAAATAGCAAAAAATATATTTAAACTTGTAATGAACTCTATGGTTTAGAAAAAGAGGACTAGTGGAAATGTAAAGGACTCAATCTTAACAACTGAGATACCTGTTGACTGGATTTGAGAGCAAAGATGCCTGCAAGAGGATTATAATCTTCAAAAAATAGCATCCGAATTCACTGTGCAAATAGCACCAAACACAGGCTACATTCCAACGAGAACACTCTGATTTTACGCTTCTGCTTACATAATATGATATAAACATCTCAATCCAATATCTGAAATGCCTTCTCTCCATTCAGGGCTCCATTGAGAGGCATGTTTAATTGGGTTGGGGTGGAGGATTTGTTTCCGAGGCCTGTCCTCACATGTTTTCATATCACTTAAGCCTGTATAACCCAACCAGTGCTGCTCGGGGCAAAACAAAAGACCACACTGCACATTGCCCTACTGTCCTTCTCTAAAAATGCTGAAGATTATTCCAGTTCCAATGCCAAAAACCACAGAGGGAGAGATAGAGAGAGAGAAAGAGAGAGGTTAAATGACATACAACATGGAAACAACTTACTGCTAACAAAAGTATATATTTTGTTACGGTGGCTCCTCATTTTCAAGACTGATGGACTGCCTCTTTTTCCATTATTCTTGAGAAAATGATCTGTGGTCTCTAGACTGGGTTTATTCATTCATCCTGAGATTAGACTTAATGAAAAAGACCATCAAGATTTCATTTACATCCTTTGTTCCTTTTTATCTATTCAAACATCCAGACACACAACAGGATGTATTATATTGGGGTGACCAACTATGAGTAATAACTGTGTCAGAGTGATAATGACGGTAAAGGTAAATGCACTATGGGTAAGTCTAGTGACCTGATACTATTCTAGGAGCTGATTTAAAGAGCAATGAAGACCATTTATTTTTGAGTTCTCAAGTGGGAATGAACTCTGTCTGAAAGCTGTAACAGCATTTACCTCTTCCTACCTCTGACATTTACTCAAAGCGGACACTTTGTGCACTTATTTGGTAATGTCAAAATTGTCACCTATGCAACTAATAATAACAAATAAAAGAGAAAAAGCATAAAAAACAAATTTATTGTTGGACTTGTCACAGTATGTGTAACATACATTAAATCCATTAAACAGGTACCTGGTTAATGAACCATGCTTTCAAGACAGAAGTGAGAACCCATTAGCTCCATAGCAGATTAAGCACTTAGTCAGTTCATTCATACTTTATGGATGAAGAGTTTACTTGCTATTTTTTTCCCTTGGTAGACTCTTTGTCAAAAAAATAAAAATAAATAAAATAAATAAATAATAACAGGTGGATTAATTATTACTACTCCTATTACTGAGCTTCCAGGCTGATAAACAAAAGTTTCAAACCTTGAAAGAGAACCATAGAAAGAATTCTGTCAAAGGACATCACTTCAACTGCACAGCCTCATCTTTGTGGCGGTCAGATTCCTGACTCAACTTCAATCTTAGTCTGTTTTGAATTAATTTTGAAGTCGTCTGGCATCTAATTTTTTCCCATTACAGAGCTAGTGTGAGATAGTGCCACCGACAGCCAATAAATCACTTGACATCAGTCTCTGAGGTTAGACCTTTCAGTGTATAATCTAAGCTATCTCCCTCAGACACTAAACGACTCACTGTATTGGTAATGGTTCTGCACTGTATTGGTAATATGACTAATCACAGGCCTTCACTGCAGAACTTAACATTTAGGATTTAACCAAATACTTCCTAACAAATATAATACATGTGTATGGAATTATATCATAACTGATAATGTCAGCAGTCCATGGCCTGTGATGATAAATACATTTGGCTGCATGATCGGAGTATGTTTTAGGCTTAATATAAAGGGATCTGACATTCCAATACTTTCAGAGCGAAGTAAAACCAGACCCTCCAGCCATAGCAATGACTTAAAATGAGCAGATTTGACAGGGGCCTATTATCCAATCTCTTAATCTGGCATCTGTGTTACACAGTGTCAGAGAGCATTTATCCCTGGAGCAAATCAAACATTTTTAAACTAAACTTGTCTTCATCTGGTAAAAAAATAATTGGCAGGACTTTTCTTATAAAAAAGTATAATTGCTACAGCAATTACAGATCTTGCATTATAGATGGATCTTTTTTGGTTAACACTTTACTATTTGTTAACATTAATTAAATGCATAAACAAAAAAATGAGCAAAAAATTTGCTGTAGTATTAATTAATCGTTGCTCATATTAATGAAATTACATCTGTTTGTGTTAATTATTGTTATTGAATAATATGAACAAATAACCTACAACTTTTTATTTGAAAACAGTATAAGTAAATGTTTTTTGTAAACAAATGGAACGTTAGTGTTACCATAGTTACCCTTTCAGTCGAATCACTTCGACGTTACATATGGGAACTCACCAGAGAGACCAATTGCCTTTGAGCTTTACACAAAAGGCCAATGAAATTGGCGTGCACTTGATTGCGCTCAGGTGCACCTTGTCACTGTGTGAGTATAAGAGGGCACAAGCAGAGTGCACATGTAGCTTTTCGCTTCAGAGTCTTAGCCGTTTTGGAGCTGGAGATCCCCTCGACTTTCCTGAGTGAAGTGATGGTGCGATCTACAAATAGAGTTCCCGCTATCCTGCTCTCTCGACTGACAGTGTTTTCCTGGGCGGCTGTCAACGGATCCTGCGGGCTGGTAGCCTTTTTAAAGGCTTCTGTACCAGTCATCTGCTTTTCCAGTGAGCATAGACCTCTGAGTGCACGGAGTTGCCGCGTTAAGGTCTTCCCTGGGC
>JAUMHE010000043.1:10423567-10433768 GCA_032359235.1 Enteromius mattozi | reverse complement strand
ATGCATTAAATTTATGTAGCGCATGGATAATTGTGTGTGCATCTATTAATCATTTTGAGTCTAAAATCATTCCATACAAAAGTGTCTAACTCACCTAGCAGAATGACAATGCACAGCAGAATGGCCATTAGAGCTCCAGTGCTGAGTCCCATGGGAAAGAAGACGGCTTCCGCATTGCAGGAAAGGAGGGAGCCGTCTGTGTCGCAGGTACACACTCGCACCGACACTGTCCCCGTGCTGCTTCGGATCGGATACCCACCGTCCTCCACAATGACTGGCACCAGGTACATGCTCTGCTCCAATCTACGGAACCCTCCACGCCTGGTCACCACTCCAGCTGTGTTGTCTGAAATAGAGCCCAAGAGACCGTCACAAGAGTGTCTATATTAGTGTAGGCCATAAATGATAGTACTTGATACATTTGCATCTGGAGATAATCAGCGATAATCACAGTCATGCTCTCAGGGATCATAACCTGCCATTCCAACATTTCTCCACGACAGAATATTATGAATTCACGAGCCACTTATGCAGTACAGGGACTGGCCTGATTCCAGAATTAAGAAGAAAAACGGATCCCTTTGAAGTGGAAATAAGTACAGAAAAAAAGTGGTTCTGGTTAAGGGGATAACAAGCTAACACGAGGTACTCCTGGGAAAAGTATGATATACCTTTCTGAGAAGAGCCTCTGACACAGCTGGAGTCCAAACAAAACTGGGATGCACAACACTTCAGGCTGTTCAAAACAGTTTTAATCTCAATAGGTATGTCTCTTCCAAATATCATCTGCAGTGTTAACTACAGATTTAATATCAGTCTTACTGAGAAATTATATTGGTTGTAGATGTTGTAGAAATTGTAGATGATAGCGTGGCCTTGTAGATAAAGCTTTAGGCTAAAACATCCCCAGTGTGTCCTGCAAGTTTCTTTTTTAGTAAGGTACTTAACCCCGGGTTGTTCCAGGGGGACTGTCCCAGCACTAAGTGTACATCTCATTTGTCTGACACACAATAGTGCTGTCAAACGATTAATCACATTCAAAATAAAAGTTTTTATTTACATAATGTATGTGTGTACTTTGTATATTTATTATGTATATATAAATACACTTTCATACAGTATATATTTTGAGAATATTTACATGTATTTGCATGTGTACATTTATATTTATATAATTTATATTATATATAAATATATTTAAATATTATATATATTATATATATATATATTTTATTAATCATGATCAATCGTTTAAAAACACTTGCTTCATGTAAAATAAAACAACTTTTTATTAGGCTACTGATATTCTAAAACGAGGAAACAATTCCTAAGTGCACATTAAATACTATCATAATTCAGTTCATACATAAAAAAGATACAAATTTAAAGTAAGTTTAGCCCATTCTTTTTAATTCAAGTGTCTAGCCAAGTGTTTCTTATGACCCGGAGGAAATTGAAAATACTTTTAAATCAAGCTTGAAAACACAGCAGGGCAGATGCCTGCTGGTCTGACGGTGAGGGCTTTGCTTGGCGCTCATAGCACTGAGTCAACGTGCCGAGATGTGCTTGTCTTCGCCTGGAAGGTCGACTGACCCCGTCATGAGGGGTTTGTTATGCTTGGCCAACTGGGGGATTTCTCTTGACAAGGTAGGAGCCATTAAAGCACACCTTGTGCCTGTTTGGCTGTGTAGCCCTGAGTGACCCTGTCTCTGTGAATCACAGTTGATGATATTCATGTGCTGAGAACACTGGGGACGGAGCTCGGGAGCAGGCAGCGAGGCTGTAGGCGTCTGTACAAATGGATCATGCGGTGATGTGCTGCTCTGGGATGCGACCACTATTCATGTCACAGCATTAGCTTGGGTATTTTTGAGTTTGTTCTCCTGGTAGATACTGTTAAATACAGTATATATGCCGTTGAATAACATGGCCTAAAAACTCTTTGAACCTACTGTTAGTCCAGCAACAGCTGATTAATACATATATTGCATATTGTATATATTGTGTTATGTTTATTATACAAAATACGGAAATACTTTCTGTAAGAAAAGTAAATTAGCAAATTTAGTTTAAATGAAGGATTGCAAAAACGAGTACACCCTAGATTTAATTCAGCAATTTTCTATATTCTTGGCCCTTTTTGGCACTGAGTGTACAAGTTCATGACAAATTTCACATCTGTGCTGTCTAATTGCTGGAGGACGAGCTCCTTAAATGCTCTTGTCTTTAATGGGGAGTGTTGTTCAGCTCGTCTCTACAGCTGCTCAAGAGCATTAAGATTGAGTGAAATAAATGTCCACTGAAGGGTTTTTATCTTGGGAGAATAAATATCTTCATTGTCATGCTGAAAAAATGCTCAACAATGCAGGGAATGAGCATTTTCTGTTTCAGATGTGTGTGTTCCATCACACAGTAATGCGCTAACTGATGACAGCGTCGATAAAGCATAACTCCCTCACACCTTCAGCACTCATTCATCCCTATAGAAGAGCTGTAATAGCACTGAATGTCCCTGTGGGAACCAGACACTTCTCACTGTACTCCTCCAGCAACACCAGAACATTTTGGATGCTTTTGGATCCGAAATGATTGACTTGGTCTCTTGAGAGCAGAGTATGGATTCCCTAAAAGTCAACATTTTGTAAATGTGGGCCTTGGAGGAGGTTAAATGAATGTATTTTTCTTTGGCTACTGTAGGTAATTCTAGTGCTGACAACAAGCATACAGTACATGTCACTTCTGTAGGCTGTGTCGTACTCTGTGAGGTGAAGTGTCAGTCTTTTAATAGCTCTGAGACACTTGCATGTTGCTTCTCCTGCTCTTTTTCTAGCAAAAATTCACTCGTCACTAAATGAAAACTTAAAACTTGATTAGTTCAGAAGCCTTATCACAAGTCCATTTTTTTGAATGTCGGTTCTGCTATGTTTTCGCACTTAAAACAATAATTTGGTTTTCCTCTACATTGTCCTCTTTTGTGTGTAGAAATAAGTCATCTGGCAGTTCTCTCCCATCTGGTTCCAGCATTAAGTCTGAGTATGATTCAGTAGGCTATATAACACTTTTAATTGTCAGGAAATTACTTGTCTTTAAAAGTTTTGGTTCAATATACTTAGCTGTTGATCAAAAATAGACTTAAACCTATGCACTTTTTTTTTATTTACTAACTTTTAGAAGGATGTACTAATTTTTGCAACACAACATTTTATCACTTTGATAAGAAAATCTAATTGAATAATTCTGACATTCTTCTTTGGTAATTGATGAAGCAGGCATGTTGGAACATACAGTATTTCCAAAGAACCCTAACATGTCATAAGTAAAGAGTAATTGTTGAATTTGTTAAGTTTTAGACAGGGTGTACTCATTTATGCTGCGCAACTTCTATATATATATATATATATATATATATACATAGTGTGGCAAGGCAGCCGCCTCCCCGACGAATCATCGCCTTCCCCGTCTCTTTAGCGCCTCCCTTCACCAGGCTCCCGACGCGAGTGGGCGGATGAGAGGAGGGGCGCAGGACTGGACAGGTCAATGAGGTGTGATGAGGTGCACCTGAATCGAATGGTGCCTCATCACCGCCGCCATTAAAAGATCAAGCGTGCCTCTCCTCGGGAGACCGGTCTCTTCCCCCTTTGTGCATGCACGCTGGTGTCCTCGTGGGTCCAGGAAGGGAGCGGATGGAGATCGCTACGCTGCCGGACGAGAGCTGCACCCGTTAAACGGCGACGACGCATGGAAGGTGAACACACAGAGACGCACCCACCTCTGCATGGGCTGTTGAGTACCCCTCGGGTATGAGGAGAAGCCGCGAAGGATGATGCCGCTAGAGAAGCCGGCGCCTCTTGCGCCCCAAGTCGAAGAGGGGAGCGCGTGCGGCCGCCGGACTTCGCCCCTTACCTGGGCCCTCCCCCCTGGAACACTCCCTGGCCTTCACGTCCCCCAGAAGCACGACGAGGACACCAGCTTCCCCTTTTCTTTTAGTTTTGGACACTTTTCCCCCTTGGACACTTTATTTTGTATATAAAAAGCCTCTCCGAGGCGTGACGTCACTCCCACTGTGTCTGTCGTTGGCTCCTCCCGTGACATTTGGTGGAGAATGCGGGCAAGGCGGAGCCAACCAGCACAGTGGGCACCACCTGATGACGTCATCCTCTCTCGCTCCAAGAAGACCAGGAGATCAGCGCCGGGACAGAGGATCGAGAGGAGACCACCTCCCAGCCGTAAACGGGTAAGTGACTTAAAGCCTATAGTCATGCCCTGTTGCTGGTTGAGGCCGTCAGCTAACTCCCGGTTTTCTCTGTCCCGGTACCGTCGTCGAGCGAGAGGGTGGCCAGCCCGGAGAGGTACTCCTGCCCCGCCCACTCCGACTGTATGGAGCCTGGTTGAGGAAGATAGCACTCCTGTGTGGGCGGCACATCATCAACGGGGCTGTCGCTTGGGGGAGGGAGTGTGGCAAGGCAGCCGCCTCCCCGACGAATCATCGCCTTCCCCGTCTCTTTAGTGCCGCCCTTATTTTGTAAATAAAGAGCCTCTCCGAGGCGTGACGTCACTCCCACTGTGTCTGTCGTTAGCTCCTCCCGTGACAATATATATATATATATGTACATACATACATACACATATGAGGGCCTCTATATATGTTGCACAGCATAAATGAGTACACCCCCTCTAAAACATAACAAATTCAGCAATTACTTTTTAGTTATACATACAACATATATCTATACACATCCATAGATCTTTAAAGGGATAAATCACCCAAAAATGAAAGATTTTGAGGGATGAAATATATATATAGTACATATAACCAAGTTTATTTAATTACATAAACTTTTTTTATATCAAAATATATAATATATAATATTTTTATTAATTATATCATCTTTGTGTGTGTGTGTGTGTGTGTGTTCTGCAGAAAAAATGTAACACAGGTCAGGTTTGGAGTAAAAGATAAATACATTTATATTTACAGGAAAACTTTGTTGTGGCAGCATTTCATTGCAATAAATAAATCAATTTAATCACATGAATAATAAACCAAATGTCTTATCACTGCTGAAAACAGTTGTGCTACTTAAGCTTTTTTTTTCTACTTTTTTTGTGGAAACATGATACATTTTGTAGGATTTTTGATGAACAGAAATGTCAAAAGATCAACTTTTATGTAAAATATGAAACTTCTATAATATTATAAATTCCTTTATTGTCACTTCAATGCATCTTTGGTAGTGTAATAGTAGTGTAATGTATATCTCGTATACTTTTTTACTTAATCAGAAATGGTGTGACCTTGGGGTTGATTGGTTTGGTCTTTAGCTCTTTACAGAATAATATTTTGACATCCTTACGGGGAAAAGAAAAAAAAAGAAAAATACTTTTGGAAAAAGGCCACTTGACAGTTTCATGTTTATGTGAATTATAGTTTTGTTATGTACTTAAAAAATAATAAATGCTTAAGCTTTCCAACTTACTTCCATAGTCCCTGATTGTGAAGTTTCTGTTCCTGGTCTGTGAAGGGGATTTGAAGTAGAATCGGTGCTCGACAGCGGGCATGTCTCTGTCTTTGGCGCTGATTATCTGAATCACCTAGAGAACAGTCAACTGAATAAATCACCACAGAAAGAGCTTGCATATTTCGTAACAGCACTTATAGTGTAGAAACGACCGCAGTAGTCTGTTTGATTGACAGAGCTGACATGCTTGACTCATCAAACCTCAAAGGAATCATTTGAGGTTGCTTACTGCCTTTATGACTCAACCACATGGGGCGGAACTTACGACGGGTGCGCTGCCAACTCCACAGACCTCTGATGACAAAGTCAAGCATTCTGAGAGAATGACAGGATTTAACATGTCAGAGAAAAAAATATCTAGTACTCCATTCCCTTAGTAGAGTAGTTCTTACTATCAATGTGTGCAAATAAATGTGTCCCAGACACTAGAAAAACCATGCAGATCTGTGAAAGTTACTTTTAAACAGGTTTAACACTTCAACCAATCATCAACCAATCTGTCATTGGTTGGACAAATACAGGTAGTCCCGCCCCTAACTCAAGCTATTTGCTAAGCAATTGCAACTGGTAGACTTGCTGGTTAGTGTTTAACTGGGAAAAATGTTAAAACTTCAAAACACACCCAAGCATTTTTTTGTTTTGTTTTTTACACACATTCATATTAGTATTAACTTAGTATATTTTTTCTTGTCAGGCATAAAGCATCATTCAAAAAACAAACCCAAAAAAGTAATAATTCCAGCCTCCAAATATATATATATTATTATTTTTTAAAATCAAAAAGAAACTACATGCTAGCACTGATTCATTTGTATACTTATATGGATCAAACATACTTAAATACGTTCAAACCATTTGTTTAAATATTTTGTCAGGAATTTCTTAGTATTGTGAAACAGTAAGTAACATGATTAATAATTGCTTCCCCATGAAAATTGCATTTTGTCTTCAAGGGTTTGTGTTGATCGGTTAACTGTCTGTAGTGAATTCTGAAAAGGCTTTGTTGTGTCATTTATTCAGCACATTTCTACATATAAGCAAGGTAACTTCGCTCTCTGGTATGAAAGACTGAATAGGGAGACACTGATAGGCAGCGCTGTACTGGGAGTAGCTCTCTTTCAGCATGAAAGGAGAAGATCAAGGCACAGTTCTCTCACATTAATTCACTGCAGCACCAAAAACAGGCCCAGAAACTCAAATTGAAGCACAGGTAGTTATTCACACACATGCACACACATACACACTTACCTGTCCTACTTTTGCATTTTCACAAACAAATGTCTCATACACAAAGGCGAGTTCTGGAGGAAATTCATTGACATCCAGCACCTTGATTGTGACAGTAACTTTGCTGGACAGCAGGGGGTTGTCTGAGAGATCAAACAAAGTATTGTCCATGAATCAGATCAGTGAAAACTGCAAAAATGTCAGGCACATTTCATATTTGAAAAAGAAAAAAAAAAAAAAAAAAAAGACAAATGAAGAATTCAGTAAGTCTTTGACGTGTATACTGACACCCAGAAACACTCTTGAGGATCTGATGATTTTGAAGTTGCTTTCATGTTACAATAAATCCTTAAATGCATCCACAAAAACAAAAGGATTTTTGCTGGATCATTCATATCTGAAGAAAACTTTGTAGTTGTGGCTTTTCATTAGCAAATCAGCATGATGGAAAATAATTTACTTATTTATTTGTTTTTTGACAAATCTCTTATTTTAACTGGATTAGGCTTTTATTTATGATTTAGACTTTTAGATTTGATTTTATCCGGTATGAGAAACGCAATGCTGTATTTTCATTCTTGCCCACTAGATGGAGATGTGGTCTTTAGAAATGTGGACTGGTATACGTGTTTATCCTCATCCTTATCTACTACAGTTATATTATGAAAGTTAATCTGCTTGCATCTAGAATGTGCATCTGGATGAAAAACAATCCACCATACTTACTAACTTTTGTAGCTACAACAGTGACGTTGTGTTCTGTATTTCTCTCTCTGTCCAGGGCTTCACTGATGGACAAAGTTCCTTCAACAGGGTCAATGTCAAAGTGGTTTTCAGAGTCCTTTCTCCACTCAACAGAATATCTACAAACCAATATATCAAAGACAACAACAACAAAATACTGATCAACCAGATGACACGTCATGTTCAATTAAAGAAATTTCATTAGGTTACTTTGGTAAAGATTAAAATTAGAACTCAAATGTATATATATATATATATATATAAAATCCCCAAAATTGTGTGATCATAGGAAAGAAGACAAAAAGTCTTCTGATATCTATTGACTTCAAAAATACACTGAGAAATACCAAAACATTTCATTCTTCCTAGTGATTTAAATAGTTTTTTTCATTTATTTATTTTATAATATTTATTATTTATTTTTTTAAATAAATGACTCATTCAGGCTCCTCTGACTCATTCAATGGCCCTTCCTGTAGGCTATGCCAGTAGATGGCCACCAGTGAGCCAGTCAGTTTTGAGTCTAATTCATGCCCAAAGGATTTAGTTTTTGAGTATTAAATCTAGTTCGGCTCCATTCGGTCTTGTTCTACTTCTGACTGAATATCTAACTGGAAAAAAAAGTTCAACAATTATTATTTCTCACTTTAATTGTGAATAAGGCTCCGTTATTGGCCACCCTATGCAGTACAACAGTCAACTTCCCGGAAGAATCTTCCCATTATAACTAAAAGGTTGTTAGTCGATGGTGTATGCTTTTTCTGAAGTCATCAGCCCACAATATTTCACCTTCCCTCATTAAAATTTTGCCTCGTTGTATGATTTCAAAACACAGATTTGCTTTCAATCAAAGTTTAAATGTTGTCATTCAGCTATTAGCTGGTTAGATTGTTTCATGGTTTACTACTCTTTAATGAAGGTTTTGTAAAAATTACTTTGGAAAAATAAATAAAATTAAATAATGAATGAATGACATAGAAAATAATAACAACAATATTTCCAGAAACAAGGTCACTGAAAAAGTGGATGGGCACTGGTGCACTGTATTGCTTGGCAGAAAAAAACACAGTCACATCCTCCTGCTACAAGAAAGAGGCTTCAGTGAACAGAAAAAATAACTGCTGGGTAGTGATCGAAACTTTGTTGTTTTCTTAAAAGATTTGTTCAAAAACATCAAAAGGCTGAAAGTCTGAAGCGTGCACTGAAAGTCTTGTGTTAGTTAATGATAATGAAAATGAATTTCTGTTGCCTTAACATACAGCTGATTTAGGATTAACTATTTCCTTTACAAAGTATAGAAATGTATTAAGTATACAAATTTCTATCAATGCATACCTACTCCATATCCACTGGTACACTAGGAACCTAATTCACTTAGTAAAAATAACTTATTGATTAAATATAAAATCTGACACTAGATGCTGATGTTGTAGAATAATATTTGTACACATGAGCACTCTTGGTCTCTTTGAACTACTTTCAGCCCACTGCTGTGACCTGCAGAGACCCCTGTTTCTTTAATATACTGTAAGCAGCCTAGTGGATCAGTAAAGAAAGAGGAAGTCTGCTTTTTCCCTGTAGTAGACCTTTATCAGGGTTGCATTCCTGCTGCTTCCTTTCTGTCTCAGGTGTCTCTCTACCTGCTCGCCGGAGGTTTTCTGCTATACAAGTAAAACTTCAGCCAGAGTCTTGACTGGATTCTTCTAGTAAGTGCTACTGAAGACTGAACTTCACAAACTTCAGTTCTTTGCTTTCGAATCACCCCTCATTAAATATTCCATCCTCTGGGTAAGTTTTGTAGCTTATAAATTATAAATAAAGAAAACCTGACTGGAGGCGGCCTGAATATATAAATCAAATCTAATAGATGTTTGGAAATGTATTATACCCATGATTTATATTATCTTTTGCAACGTATGTACAGTACGTTATGTGTGGTGCATAATGTACTGTATATCATGAGACATGCAAGTATATCAACAACAATACAGTGCAAAAGTGCCCACCCACTTTTTTTTTTCTCCACAGGAATAAAACAATCAACAAGGTACAAGGTAATCACAACATTACATTTGATCTGAAGCAAAAAAAGCAAAAGCATAAGACTACTTAGATAACAGACAATGAGAGAAAGTATGGCTGAAGCTAAAGCATACTTTTGGCATGATTTGCTTGCCTCACATCTCTAATTGGTGATATTTAGAAAAATCATGGTTATGTGGTTTTTCACTAGAATTTTGACATAATTAAAAAGTTGGAAATAAATGCAGTCTTGTAGCTCACAGTCTATTCAAAATCAGTTTGGTTATAAAAAAAAAAGCAGAGTGTGATATATTTAACAGTTCAATTGTAACAATTGCGCTGGTGTAGTCGCGGCCTCGCTTCTCAGCAACACGGGGAGACACAGAGACAGAAGTTCAACCAAAGTGAACATTTAATCCAAAGACCAGGATACAGGAACGGCTGACGAAGGTGCGAAGACCCACGCAGACAAACACACGAACGACATTACTTTAACAACTGACGATAGACTAAAGACAGGGCGTGAAATAAAAACAGAGACTAATCAATGACAAAACACAAGACACCTGGAAGACACGGCTGGCAGAGGATGAAACACTAATGGCAGGGGCGTGGTTACAAACGAGCGAGCACATGGGAGAATGACAGGAAAACAAACACAAGGAGCACGTGGACAGAATCAAAACATA
>JAUMHE010000043.1:10408294-10419463 GCA_032359235.1 Enteromius mattozi | reverse complement strand
GGAGCATTGTCTCTGGAGGCCTTCCAGGCCTGATATAGTTCATCCTGGTCCATGGTGGATCGGGCTCCTCCATGGACTACCGGAGAGACACCCGCCAGGGTGGAGCAGATGGCGGAGATGCCCACTTGGGCGAACCAGACGGTGGAGACGCCCACCAGGGCGGAGCAGACGGTGGGGACGCCCACCAGGGCGGACCAGACGGCGGAGGCGCCTTCCAAGGCGGAGCCGACGCCCACCTGGGCGGTGCAGACGGAGGAGACAGGGACAGGAGAGACATGCTCTGGAGGCTCAGGCCATGGGACCTCAAAGTCATTACAGGGTTCTGGAGGCTCAGGCCATGGGACCTCACAGTCATTACAGGGTTCTGGAGGCTCAGGGCCATGGGACCTCACAGTTTTTAATAGGCTCCTGTTCGATCCCCGTCCCACCCCTCCCCATAATGACCCAGGTACTTTCGCCCCTCCCCAAACAATTCTTGGGGAGGTCTCCCACCAGTACCGACCCTGGGTCAATAAATGGTTCTGGGGAAGGATGGTCCGGAGACCCCTCGAGACTGGATTACTTTAACAACTGACGATAGACTAAAGACAGAGCATGAAATAAATACATAGACTAATCAATGACAAAACACAAGACACCTGGAAGACACGGCTGGCAGAGGATGAAACACTAATGGAGGGGCATGGTTACAAACGAGCGAGCACATGGGAGAATGACAGGAAAACAAACACAAGGAGCACGTGGACAGAATCAAAACATAAACACAGGCACATGGAACCATGACATCGTGACATCAATTAACAAAAAGTAAATATTGAGTAACTTACATTTTACACACAATATTGACTGTAACTTGATGTATTTTTGCTCTGCTAACAAAAACAGTTCAAACTAAGTCAATGCAGAATCATCCACCATGTTTCAGAGCAACACACACAGAAGTGGCATTCCTGAATGAATCAGGTTTCAAACAAATCATTCCAGCAAATATAGCTGTTTAGACAGCTTTGCCATTTATTTTAAATCTGGGACTAGTCTTGAACCCTGTTCGGGAAACCTCCCCATAATGTTAATTATACCAACCTATCAAAGTACTGAAATCTGTTGTACCTTTGTAACACACTGATGAGAAATTCACATGATCAACCTTTTTTGTAATATGGCTTTTAAATATTAACATACAGTATGTACTGTAGTTTACTGTTATTCACTGTAAATTCTGCATCCTTTTTCACTTCCAAATCGGTATACTACTGTAAAATTACACCTAATTTCCAATACAGTTTTTCACCATATGTAGTAAGTGAACTTACATTTAACAGGTTTATTTGTAATATTTTTTTACTGCATTTAATCATTAAATTCACAGTAATTTTTACAGTACATGCAAATAATCCTAAATCAAACCCTAATCCTAACCCTAACCATATACTAAGTACATTAATAAAGTTCATTAATATTACTCAGTACTTAAATGTAATGACACTGTAACAAGGACACCTTAATATAAAGCGTAACCCAATACATCTATATGTAACAATAAATATGTTACACAAAATAATTACCACTCATTGCTGAAAAAAAAATCCACATGAATTTAAATTAACCTATAAATGTGACACTAAATATAACAAACAGACAATCCAGAGATGCAAAATATTTAACAAGAGCTGAGAGTTTCTAAATTACTACCACCTCAATTTATGTACCTCCATGAAATATTCATATTAAAACAAATGCTTTCATAAAGACAATGCACTTGTGTCAAGCTCTCAGATGCTTTTAACATCAACATTGTAGCTAACCCTTTCCAGCACTTAAATGAAGACCTAAAAAAAGCAAATGTGCCACATTAAATAAGGTCCATGCTTGCAAACTGCACCAGAAGTTTGTCAGAGTGGATTGAATCAAAGCAGTGCACACTCTACTGAAAACAAGATTGCCAAATGGACTAAACCCATGGGACCACAGGTTTGTTATTGTTTCATGTTGTCTAGTATACTTGGACTTGTTCATGTAGAGTGGTTTTGAAAGAAATTCCCACAGGATGTTGTGTATATACACATGTATTTAAAGGTGAGGAAAAGTGTGTGTGTTTTGATTTGACCCACATCTCTGTGTATGTGTGCTTCTCACTTACCTAACAGGACTGTTGCCTACATCTAGGTCCTCGGCTGTGACGGCTCCAACGATGATGCCCACTGGTGTGTCCTCATATGTCTCCATGCTATAAGACAGCTGACTAAAGACAGGAGGTTCCTCCACATCCAGAACATTCACTTTCACTGTGGCAGTGTCCTTAAAAGGTCCTAAATGTAGGAATCGATGATCAAGAGCTGCGTTTGAAGCTTCTACTTTGAAGGTGTAGGCCTTTCTGGTCTCGTAGTCCAGACGCTGTAAAGCAAATAACGAGACATCATCAGTCTTAAGACTGAACTCTGTTTTATTGTCATTTGTGGCAGCAAATGGGGAGGAATTGTTTCTGGCTGCATCCTGTCAAAGAATAACAAAACACCACCAACTTGATTCGGGTCATAAAACTCGTGATCTAAGTAAAAATGTTTTCCACAACAGAGGGCTCATGCAGAGATCAGAAGCGAGGGGAACGGAAAGGAAGGGCTGCCGTTCACTCAACCCTGGAATCACAGGAGGGAGAATAAAGGGAGAGGAGAAGAAAGCAGGGAGAAAAGGCTTTGGCCAGTGGCTCTTGCATCAGTGTGCTCATTCAGCCATATAAAGGCAGAATTTGGCACAGTCACACCTGAAAAGCAAAGAGTTGTGGCAGCTAAGCACAACTGAACAGACTGCAGATTTCAGAAGTTCAGCAAAGTCACTTTAATCCATGCTGAAATGGATTGAAATTAATTATTTTTAATAATACTTATACATATTTAGGATCAGTATAATTTTTACGATTTGTTTGAAGAAGAAGTGTCTTACTCTCACTAAGGCTAAATTTATTTGATCAAAATACAAAACAACAACAAAAACAATAATATTGTGAAATATTATTCAAATTTAAAAGGACAGTTGGTAACACTTCAGAGTAGGGGGCCAGAGTAATGCATTAGTTAAGCATTAATTAATGGTTAATTCGTTCACAATTAAGCATTAGTTGAGCAAAAACACACTAGTAATTAATGATTAACCTAACATTTTAAGGGCCTGAATTATGCATTAGTTAAGCATAAATAAACTAGTAATTTACGATTAACAATTATACATCAGTTAAGCATGAACACGTATATAACTAATGATTATCTGTACATATAGTAAGGGCATATTATCCATTATTTACAATTCAATCGTCATTTTAAAGTCTATAAACAAAAAACAAAAAACAATATATATATGTTATAAATAAAAATAAGATGGTAATTAATAATTAACTGACTGTACAGTAACCACATTTTATCCATTATTAACAACTTATTAAGACACACACACAAAGACACACACACACACACATATATATATATATATATATATATACTGTATATATACATTTTTTTTTATTTTATTTAGTTTTTGTTATTGTTATTATGTTTATTTACTGCTGGTTTACAATTATATATGGCAAAAATATTGTAATAAAGACTATTTGACCCCCTGTTCTAAATCTACATAATTAGCTAATAATTAATGCTAAACTACCATTCATATAGTGCTAATAAATGGAATTTGACCCCTATTCTAAAGTGACCCATGACCCATGTGTTTGTCACAAATTAAGGACATGCAGAAAGATTGTGTGTGTGTGTGTGTGTGTGTGTGTGTGTCTTAATAAGTTGATAATAATGGATAAAATGTGGTTACTGTACATTCATTTAATTATTAATTACTAGCTTATTTTTGTTTATTTATAGCATACATGTTTGTCTTTAAAATGACTAATGAATTGTAAATAATGGCTAATATGCCCTTACTATATGTTCAGATAATCATTAGTTATATACATGTTCATGCTTAACTGATGCATAATTGTGAACAAGTTAATCATAAAATACTAGTTTATTTATGCTTAACTAATGCATAATTTGGGCCCTTAAAATGTTAGGTTGATCATTAATTACTAGTGTGGTTCTTTGCTAAACTAATGCTTATTTGTGAACAAATTAACCATTAATTAATGCTTAACTAATGCATTATTCTGGACCCTTAAAATAAAGTGTTACCGAACAGTTTTCTATTTTAATATACTTCAAAATAAAACATCCTGTAATGCTAAGCTGAATTTTGATCAGCCATTTCTACAGTCTTCTGTGTCACATGATCACTCAGAAATCATTCAAATATGCTGATTTATTATAAATGTTGGGAACATTCCTGCACTTTTTTGAGACCTGTGATAACCTTTTTTAGGATTACTTGTTGAACAAAATATAAATAATAACTAACAATATGCCTTTTTATCAATTTAACACATCCTTGGAGAATGAAAATATTAAATTCTTTCAAGAGAAAAAAAAATACCCCAAACTTTTGAACGGTATTGTTACAAAATATTTGTAATATATGTATTTTATATGTACCTGTTTGTGTGTGTGTGCTTGTTTATGCTACATTGTACAAGAATAGTAAAACCTGAAAATCTTGACATTGTGGGGACCAGTCTGTGGGGGGTGGGGATGGGGGTGGGGGGGAATAAAAATAAAAATAATAAATGTTTATCTGTAATGTATATCAAACAGGTTTTCTGTAAGGGATAGGTTTAGGGTTAGGGGATAGAAAATATCATTCATCAATTTGTACAGTATAAAAGCCATTACGCCTATGGGGAGTCTCCATAAGCCTCAAAAACCAATGTGTGCGTGTGTGCGTGTGTGTGTGTGTGAGTGAATGAGTGGGTGTGAAAGAGATGGGGGGGGGCAGACTTGAAAGCATTTATAATTAATGTCTTAGGAAAGAAATGACAAACAAAGCATGACAGTATGGAGCAAGAAAATTAGTTCAATTAGCTTTGTTCTTTCTCAGATAATAAGAGCAACTACAGAACACAAATGATAAATCATGTCCTGCTGATTAGTTTTTCCACTAATAGTTGCCTGATTGTCTGTGTATGATTGTGGCTTGTAAAATGAACTAAAATGTCAACCTAGAAATGTGCCTCATGTGATAACATCTATATTCATTGATTTTAATCAAGTCAATTTCATCATCAAATCAAATCAAGTCTATTTAAATATCAAATATTATTTAACACTGCTTAATCAACTTCAACACAGTAGGTTATCAAAAGAAAAGCAAACCAAACAAGAACAAAAAACAAAATGAAGCAAAATAAAACAAAAGCTTAAATATACTCATGAAAGTATTCATATTAGCCACAAAAGCAACTCTTGATGCACATTTTTTGATATCTTCAGCATCTTTATCAACAGATTTTAGATTAGTTCATTTTCAGCACGCCTCGCACAAATAATTCCACACCAGAATGCAGTGTGCTGATCTGAAAAGAGAAACTTTTACTGCACTGGGGTTGGTTAATGACTTCAACCGAGTGTAAAAAGAACAATTTGTCCCAGTCTGTTGCAAGCCAAAAACAATAGACATAAGTCTTCCAGAACAGCTTAGGGAATATAAATCCTCAACAATGGCAAAAGAGACACTTTCATCAAAAAAGACAGATTACAAAGACAACTTATTCTTGTCATTGTCAGCCAAGATTTTTTTCAAAGACCTCAGTACTATTTAAAAAGCATCAGCTTTATGTCTACACCATGCTGATGTTCTGCAGGAGGTCTTATCCCTGGTGACAGCAAACAACAATTATGTCTGCCACTGTCATTTCTAGCACTGAGATATGCGCCTGCCTCGCTGTCAGCTGTAGTGCTGACCATGCTGAAAGAATAACAACCTCAGACAAGACAGGACAGAGAACCAGCTGGCCAATCTGAAACACAGTGACCCCTGTATTACAACCTTTGGACATTGTTAATGGTGTAAAGCCTGTAAAGCTCAGCTCACAAGCGAATACCCTCAATCTGCTGGTTTACATTACAAACCCATTGGTTTTAGTCCAAACATGTCTCTGTTCTTTTGTGCTTCTGTAACTGAGTCACATTGGGCACCTTTAGATGGCACTGTTTATCTAGTCATTTCAAAGTCTTCAGAGGCTGTTCCTTTGAGAGTTTACACAAAGGCCCGTTTCTCCCCGCACTCCACTCAAAAGAGAATGCTAATCAGAAGCTAGTCCATAGAGTTGTTTTGTTATTCAATACAGTGCACATACAAAAACTTTAATTAATTCCCTTACTAATTGACATTTATTCATGAATTCCTAATTGCACTTCTACACTGTAAGTTGTGAAATATTCAAATCCATTCCAACTTTGAATTCTTGTTTCCACAAAGAAATATAAAGGCCTTTTTTAAAGTATGTTAAGACAAAAGCAAGCTTTTATTAAGCTACTGATATGACCGGATTTGACCGGATTCTTCATCTCATATGCATGTACATGATTCTTCAAAATTACTGTTCATGATTTTTTTTTTCCCAATGAAGTGAAGGATTAAGATAATCCCATATGTTGCAATAACAAAGTGCACTTTTCAATCCTTTTGTTAATATAGGGACAATTATTCCTTCAATCCATTATCTTAGTAGATCCTCTTTATGCTCAAAGCAGCGCTGAGCCTATAAAGCCACAAGACCCCAAATGTTCAGCCTCAGCATTTCAGAAACGTCCCTGTGTACCAGAGCAGGGACGTGATGGAACAGCTCGTCAAAGAGAAATAAAGGGAGAGGGAAGTCTGTTATTGAGGACAGAGGGAAGAAGGGGCATTGTCATTGACCCTCCTCCATGCCCCACGGTGAGGATCCCACATATCCATTTCCAGACTTTTTTTGGGTCACCAGATATGGCACGCCCATTTTGCAATGTAAGGACTAAGTCACTTTGTCCTGTGCAGCCTCAGCTTGGGGAATAATAAAAGTGGAAAGTAAAGGATGGCAAAATATTTTCGCAGTGGCTTTCATGATCTACTGTTGATGAATTTTTAAATTATGAATTGTGAGTAGATTATATAAACAGGGTATAAAAAGTGTTTGGAATATATATAAGGCTGTTCATGTAATTGAAAATGAACCATGATTAGTCGAACATTAGAATTTAGAACTTGTGATCATAAATAATATATATTTTCACATTACATAAGAAACACCTAAAAAGCCACAGTTATGTTGAACATTTGGGCACTTGTGTAAAAATGCTGTAAAATAAGGACGCTGTCAAAATTAATGTTATAAATGGATTTTCTTCATAAATTCACTTCTATTAACTAAGTAAAATCAACATTTGGTTTTAAGCAGCTAGGTGCTCTTGCACATTTTTCAGGTAGCTTTGCAGGCAGGTCTCTTGAAGCATCTTTGGAGACGTTGCCATCAGTCTCAGTTTGTTCTGTTTCTTCATGTCATTGCAGATAGACTGAATGATGATGATGAGATCAGATCTCTGCACTGGCTGCTGTCAGACTCCTTGTGCAAACTAAAATCTTACTGAATTATTATAATTAAAAAATGAAAATATTAGTGTTCCACCACTGTATATATGTACACACACACACACACACACACTGTATATACACCTGGGTCAAAGATGTTAAGATGTTTGCATCAAAAGAAATTCACAAAAAATGTGTTAAAATGCCGAAACATAATATTTACGTAAGCATTGAAACATCGTGCCTATTGTGACTTATACATATTAAAATATATAAAAAAATAAGGAAGCGTATTAAATTTTAGTGTGTTTTAAATGAGTAAAAAAATCTTACAGGCAAACCTGTGATAGTGGCCAATTTTAATAAATGTAAAATTACGACTGATTAGTATTTGGGGTAAAAGTAATTCATCTTTTGTGGGATAAATAGATTTTTGCTGTAAATATGCCTAACAAGATTAGTACACTAAATGACATTTTAGTGGGTAGATTTAGTAAATCATGAAAAAATTAGATTTTTTTTTTGGCTCGGAAAACCATTTTATTTATTTATTTTTTTTAGGTTGTGGGGCACAATAACAATTTAAACAGTATTACACTTATTATTATTTATTAGGGGTGTGACGAGATCTCGTGGCACGAGATCTCGCGAGATGCGATGTGTCTCACGAGATGCGACAGGTCCCGCGAGAACTTGGCGATATCCTCATGATAGTGGTATGATACGGCGCAACAAATCTCCGACAGAAAACTGCTGCCGCGTTCTATTTATGATGTGCTGAAACAAATTCCAGATGGTTTTCAATGGTAGCTTTATCGCGTCCAGTGTAGGCAGACTCAAACCTTTCACACATGAGTTTAAACATTTTTAGCTGAGCCCCCAGAGTGAGTTTTTTTAGGCGACCATTATTTTGGAATGTTTAGCTTTATGGTTTCCATGGCGACGCGTCATGGCAATAGCGCTCTGTGACACATGGATCGTTTTTATTTCATTTTTCCTTTATTATTATTAATATTCACAAACATACTGACTATATTATGACATATTTTATATGCCAATTCTGAAATCTATGCAAGTAAATGTATTTGGTAGTTTAAACACTTTTATAGTTGCTGTGTTAGCCATGTATACCGTGATGGGCGCCGCCATGTTAGTTCGCGCTGAATCCGAGTTGTGGGGATTTACAACACGTAAATTCATCCTCTCCTCCCGAAACACATTAAAGTAAGTCTCCGGTAAACAGGGAGAAGAGCAGAGTACACTTTACAGTAACCTACACGATCTGTATATGCTATCAATAAACATGTCGTCAGATTATATTTGTTAAGATCATTATTGCCGTTTCTATAGACATCATCGTGTATTTGATAAACTATAATGTATGGTTTTGCTAGCACTAAAATGAGCAGTATACGGTTCAAAACACTGCATCTTTGTGATAATATGACAAGCGCTCAGCGCGTCCGATCTGGCTCTGCGCCAGCAAAAGCGCGAGAGCAAACTTGAATTCAGCAGTTGATGACGTGTTGCACTGAACGTTCTAATCACACCGGTGTGATCGTACGCGCGAAAGGGTTAAGGCCGAGTCCACACAGCTTTCAAAGGGATACTCAATCACGGACAATTAGTGCGGACGGACGAGCTCGACACATGCGCAATGCCACCAATTGACTCGCACTCTTTCAGCATTATTCTCGCGCATACACTGTTGTACGCGGACAGTCCGTGCGGTCTCAAAAAATTACCTGCATGCAGACAGGGTGCCCGAGTGTCCGCGAGCCCTCCTGATGACGATAATGATGTAATGCAGATTAACCTGGCCTGGCGCAGCGTTTGCTGTAAGCAAGTTTGATTTGGTATTCGGCCCGACTCTATTTTCTGAAGCTTTTTTGGAAAAAAAAAAATCGCTTACCCTGCTTTTCAAGGACTATTTGTGTTATTTGTTTTTATTTATTTATACTATTTGACATTTTTTGTTATTTATTGTTAATTACTTGCCTGTCATTTAGTGGCAAAATATTTTGCAGTGTTCACATGTTGTTTTTACTGCGTGTAATTCATTAAAATAGTTTAATTTCAAAAAGTTGATTACAAAATGCACCTAGATTTTTTTGGAATGATTTTGTTGAATAAAATAAAAAAATTCAAAATATATTTTATCACTGAGGATTTTATTTTAAAAAAAGTCAAAAATTCTCGTCTCGATCTTGTGAACCCAGTGTCTCGTCACACCCCTATTATTTATTTATTTATTTATTTATTGGTTAAACCCTTTTTTCGTCTTTCACATATACAGATTACATAAAACCTCATAATTAAAAAAAGGGAAAAGGTTAAAAGATGCACATTAATCCAAATTGAACTCAGCAAGGACATGGTAATTAGCTAATAAAGCATACATCTATAGCTAATATATTTGTATGTAGTTATTTTTCACTCAACTTTAGATGTATGTAATCTAACATAAAACTGTTTCTAGTGGTAGTACTTTTTAAATAGCAAAAATGGCACCAAAGTGTACAAAGTAAAACAAAGCATAGCCCCAATGTCTCTATATTCTTCATATTCACTCTCCATCTGCTCTAGAGAGATGAATAGCAGCAGTGGACTGTCATTACGTGTCTACAGACTACACTAGCTTTGAGTAATGAAAGAGTAACCCCTCTACTCCCTGGAGGACAAGAGCACTCCAGCCTCATCCACACATCTATACCAAGGCATTTGTTTCAGCTAAGCACTTACAGCACAGCCAGCAAGTCTGTGATTGGCCATGTAACAGGGCGTCTGAGGAGATTTCTGCTTGTCACATCACATCAAGAGGTAGATGCTATGATGGCCATGGGTGCACTCATTTATTCTTGTCCACTAAATATAAAAATATTGGGCTCTTTCTTGGGGAAACTCAAACAATGTATTTTTCAATCTCCTGAGAGGTCATCACCCCTAATACATTCCTCTATTTCAGATGTTGGCAAAACAGGAATGGGAAAACAGTGTTCTAAGGACAACCACAAAGCATGTAATGAATTGATAAGTCCAAGAGCAGCTATTGCGTAGTGTGGGTTAAGCATTCGCGCTTTTATGGCTTTATGCATTATTCATTCGGGATGCTATGGATGGCCATCCAGTAATAAGATATGACTCACCTCGGGGTAAACACACACAAGCCCCTGAATGAAGGAGCACAAGGGGTTATTGCTATCATCCTTGAATTCACGTGTGTTTGAAAAAGAAATGCAAATGGCATTGTGATTTGCATCTAATGTCATCCAGCCTTAGCCAGCATATAAATATTGCCTAAATAAACATCCACATGCTGTCAAAGAATTCACTTACTGTGCAGTAAAGGAGCTCCTGTTTCATGTACAATAATGAATAAGCTCCATATGGAACTGCAATATATTCACTCAGTTTTGCTTAAGAAAGAAATATACATAAAAATTACAAAATGTTTTTGCCATTACTTTTTTTCTGCAAATTAATTTTATAAATTTTTATTTTAAGATTTGACTTGCACGGGCAATTTTTAAAACGTAAATAATATATATATATATATATATATATATATAATTTATTATTATTATTATTTTTTTTTTTTACAGTGTGACACTCTTCTCTCATTTATGTAGCATTTGAACCAATCAGGCAAAAACTATTTGTTACATATAACAAGTAATTTTTAATACTGCTTTCCAAGCCCAAAGGACAACTCAATTTGGAGCCATC
>JAUMHE010000043.1:10379618-10403331 GCA_032359235.1 Enteromius mattozi | reverse complement strand
GATATAAGATTTTGGTCATATCGTTCACTCCTATTCCGAACCTAATCAAACACACCTCAACAAGCTAATCAATGCCCTCAGGATCACTATTAATTTGATCAAGGTTGGAACTAAACTTTATAAACAGACAGAGTTGAGAACCCCTGCTGTAAAGCATGCCGCCACTGGACTCTGGAGCAGCTGTAATGTTTGGTTAAGGAAGGATAATGTCACTGTTTTTCTGGCACTGGGCTTTTTAGGAATGTATTTAGAAGACAATGTCATTAAAGGGTTTACCCAAAAATGAAAATTAGCCTGTGTTTTACTCACCCTCAAGCCATCCTAGGTGTATATGATTTTATTCTTTCAGATGAATCTGATTATATTAAAACTTCTACTGGCACTTCTAAGGTCTATCATTGCAACAGGCTGGTATTTCAGTTGAACAGTATATGAACAGTCCAAAACACTTTACATAAAGTGCACTTATCCATAATAAAAAGGTGCCTCACATGGCTCTGGGGGGTTTGGGGGGTGGGGGGTGAATGAAGGGCTCCTTTACAAATCCATGTATTTTTGTATAAAAAATATCCAAACGTAATAAACACTTTTCTATCCCTTTCGCTATCTGTCATGGTGAGAGTGGCCTCTAGAGGCGAAAATCACTGAAAACATGTTCATTTGTTTTGAAACGTGATACTGCGCGCTGCACAGAGAGCGCAGTGCACGGACAGCTTTGACATTTTAGATGCACAGATAGCAAAAAGTATGTATACAGTACACCCCATTTGTTTTCATGTCAATATAAAGTAATTTATTTGTTGACTAGATGCTGCACTGGAGAAAGAACAGCAGTATGTTTGCCGACCAGGCTGAGAGGATGCTAGCAGTACCTCAAGCGGTTAAATTAATGTGGCAAAAATACACACAAATCCGAGCCAAGTGTTTAATGTCATGATTGTCACCATAAATTTGACCTGAGCTTAAGTGCTATTTGTCAGAGCCTGTCATTGAAAAAAGTGACCTCTGCAGTGGTGGCAGAAAAATTAAACAGGATTTAACACTTGCACATCTGGCAAAGACGTTCCTGTGCCCCCCAACCCCAAGCGTTAACTCATCTGATAAGCATTAACTCATTGTGCGATCATCTCTGTATAAATGAATGGCGGAGCTGGAGACATGAGGTTTTGCTTGCTACACACATATGTGCGCCAGTGTCTCTCGGCTCACTAACTAAGGACATAAATACATGAACAACATCTCCAGGACTGCTCGGCTCTTCATGAGCCTTATACCATTTTATTTGAGTAATACTAGCATTCACACAGAACTGTAAATCTATTTGTGGCAACCCACCAAAATAAAAGTTCGGTTTAACTTGCAGTAGCTACTGCTACTACCAAAATTGTTAAAACAATACAAAAAATAAAAAAATATCAATCAAATTATTTTTAGCAAACAAAGGGGATTTACTATTAAAATTAACATTTTTGAGTGCAACACCCATATCTCAAAACCCAATGAACAACCTATTTTTCCCACCCTTCTTTTTTTTTTCTTTCTTTTCTTCTTTTCGGATAATCTGTTACTCTATATACCCACAATATACCTGAGTCTGGGTAGCACCATATTTAATTTTTGAAAGGAATGAAAATAAGGCCCTGAGGGATAGAAATACAGTGTGTTTAATGGACTGTACAAAATACTGATCAGCTGAAAAAAAGTATTTAAAAAATATATAAAAATTTGTAAACAAAAACAGGATCTAGGACCTTTGCAAAGACTACAAGTCTATCCCTCACAGACTTCTTTTCACCTGTAATTAATTCAGAAAGGTGTCTAAGTCCTGACTATAGTCAATATGAAAGAAAATGTTCGATAATTCAGTTTTGTGACTACATATTGCTCAGTTCTCCTACACTCTCTTATTTGTCATACATTTGATATTCATATATTTTCTCACAAGTGTATGTACCAAAAATACATACTATCTTGTTGCACTAGGATGCAAATCTAAAAATGAGCTTCAAAAATTAATCAATTCAAAAATGTTGTTTAGAAATATAAGAACAGAACAGTTGTGAATGCTTTCCTAAGGGGAAAAGCAGTGTTCCACAGCATTTGCTGTAAGATTAAGCATTTGGGATTAGTTATCAGACTTACTTGCCAGCTGGTCCCCTGCCTGACCAGCTGAAATGTTCCTCAAAATCCTTCTAAAACCATCAAAACAGACCAGCTTAACTAGCTTGGCCAGGGTGGGAGACTAACTAACCACCTAAGACTGGTTTAAGCTGTTTTTTTTTTCAGCAGGGATAAGTGTAATTAATTACTAGGAGCAACAGACCAAAGTCTATTGTCTTTTTACTGACCTTGAATATGCATGTGGACAATAAAGAAGAAAAGTTCAGATCATCACATCAAGAATGAATGGCTCTCATCGTACTTTAAAGCAAAATGCTTTGAGGCCAAGATTTTCTCACAGTATCAAACACCCAACCATCTGGGACATAATGAGAAGTGAACTCACCGACGGGTGACATCTCTGGGACGCTAGCCGAGTATGGGCCCTCCAGGAACCTTGGCTCATTGTCATTGATGTCCTGGACTTTGATAATAAACTCTGACTCGGGCTCTAAGGGTCTGCCTGTGAGCATGTCCACAGCCTGGGCTCTCAGTGTGTAATAAGGCTTCTCTTCTCGGTCCAGGCTCCTTAAGGCATGGATGTCTCCAGTGCTTGGCTCGATCGTGAAAACAGAGCCAACTCCATCACCTGAGAGTGTGTACTTCACCATACTGTCTCCCTTATCCAGGTCAGAGTGAAGCTGAAATGTGAAAAACGACAACGACAAATCTCACTGGGAGCTGGAGAGTAAATACTCATCACTGGAATTTACCTGGAAGCATATGCAAATACATGCAAATCAACGAAGAAAAAGCAGACACATTTGTATTATAAGACAGAATCATTTATAAAACACAAATCTAGCATATCCAATGGGACTATGACAATTTATTCTAATCCATTTACTAAATCAAATTTGCCCTATCCAAACCAATCCTACAGTATTTCAGTCTCTGATCATGTGACTATGTTGGCTAACGGAGTGGGTGGTATATTATTACCCATACAGTTTGAGGATGTCCAAAGAGGATTGATGTGAATTACTCTCAGTTATTTATTTTCTGTTAGCAGCTCAACAACATTGATTTATTTACAGCGCAGATATTCTTCAGCTGAAAATACAATGGCTCTACTGGAGTTATTTTTATTCTTTTTTTTTTTTCATAAAAGATAAAAAAGTGCTAAATAAAAGATTACAAAACATAAGGACTCATCATAAGATTATAGAGTGTTGCAGGAAACTGTTATCTTTTCAACTCAGAGGAAGCGTAAGGAAACAGCAAATTCTTCAGCTGGGGTGAAACTGAGTTTGACTGGAAAGGAAGGATTAAGTTTGAAGTTCTGGAATTAATACTCGAAAAGGGAAAAATAAATCATTGATGCAATGTGAAAGGATGCACAATGTTCAAAGGAGGAGGAACTCTGTCCTGCTAAATCCAGTCGTCCTGCCAAGTAACTAATACAAATAATGCATTAGACAGGGTACAACAGGCTATCAACTGATTCACTTCACTGATAGCAGATAATCCATGAGCTACAGCCCAGCCTTGATAGAGCTAATCTGTGTGGAGTTAGTTATTTATATCACTTAGCTTTTATGAATGCCAATGAGGCCAGTAAATGAAAAATACACTATCCTAAATTAACCTCCAGTGGACATATAGCAGTGTATGGTCTCACTGTACTGTATATGTTTAAAGGTAAGGAGGATGCTTAGTGGTGACAGTAAAATACCAAGAAAAAAGGCAAGACTCTCAAGAAGAGTTATTTTCTACTGAAAAGGTCATACTTGGAAAGAAAATGTGACAGTGGGGTAATATATCCTTACTGCAAAGGGCAAACAAGAAGTGTAACTTGCATCACATGAAAAAATAAAGACAAAAAAAAAACTTACTGAAATGTTTGCTAAAGTACATTGGTAACTTTGTCAGCATTAACGAAAATGTAAGAAATCTTCTGACAGTTACAAATGAAAATGGTTTGTTTGAAATCACACTTTTGTATTTGAGAGGACAATTGTTCTTCTGCTTGGGTTTAATTGTTGGTGTATCTCCAATAGTAATTATAATTTATTAGCAAAATAACTGTAATAATTCTGCAAAATGTTTAAATTACAATCCAATTAAAGGCTTTCTTGCGACAACCACTGAAACATTATATATTTGACCACAATCTGCAAATAGGCTGTTTGGACGGCTTCTAGAGTTACAGCTCAAAGTATTTTTCTACAGTTTACTTCTACTGAGAAAGAACTGACTGTTTAAATGAGCACCCGACATTCTCAAACTTCAAATATTGTTGCAGTTGATGGATAGTCAGATTGACATTTATTCAAACTGACCCATTAATTTTTAAAGAAGATATAACTGGAGTGAGAGTAACCTACTGTATAACGTGCAGTGCATATTGTAAGCACAAAGAACTACTTTTTACCCATTTCTGAGTTTTTCCTGCTCACTCTAATTAGAGTTTTCCTGTTGTGTAACTTTTATGCAACATTTCATGTGTGATGTCACTTTAATTGTGGTGGCAGCTCAAACACTGCATGATGGAATGTGTTAGAATTTCCCCTGATGCCACCTTTGATCACGATCTCCCCCAACTAATCAGTACAGATATGGCAGGTGTGAAGCAACAACTGCAAGGTTTAAAGTGTTATGATCTAATGAAAGTACACTGGGACCTACTATCTTAACTGTACAATGTGTCAGAAAAAACACAGTAATTGTGAGCTGAAAAAATAGGCTTTAACTAAATTAACTACACTCTTTTTTTTTTTTTTTGTCTCAGCAGCACAACAGTTTTAATTTAACATATTATTTTGCTTTACAGTCAAATAAACTGAGGCAATAATCAAATAAATCTATTGTAGTCTTTCTTTTTAATTCAGACAGTCCATGTTAATTAATTCATGCAATTAATTACATTTAATGTATTATTTAAATGCATATTTATTCACAGATGTATGTTAGCAAGGATTTTGTCCTTTTAAAGAAAATATTTAGTCAAAACCTGCTGCTGCTTTTTAGAATGTTTATTTATGTGCTGAAGTATACTCTCACTCTAACTGAATTTCTCATTGTTTTGTGACAGATAAATGGAGTTGTAAATATAAAGTAAATTATATTAACTACAGCTGGCTGAACATATTGAATTCCAGATGAACTCAAAAAATTCAGAACTTACACAGTTTGAATACTTCACTGAATGAACTCACTGAATATTTACAGTATATACAAAGGTGGACAAACAATTTATTTAGGCTACATATTTTATTACAGATTTCATGGTAGTTTATAATTTTAATGCTTTAAACTTTAGCTTTTAGTTGTTGTAATTAAATAATCTGTTAAACAATATACCCCACAGACAAGGCTTAAGCCTAGTCCCAGACTAAAAGGTAAATCAGAGCTGTTTCTATTGAACTAAACTTGCACTGACTAATCTTAAAACATGTTAGTGCCTTTGTTCTGTTCTTTTAGAATCTGGAAATGATGCTCATATATACCCATCTTTATATTATTCTATTGAACAGGTTCAGTATTTATTTGTTTGAAACAGCTAATAGCTAAAACAAAAAGTAGCTTCTCCAGTATCTCACTGCCATGGTAGTTCACAGCTAATGAATATGCAAATTAATCCCACCCTATTATATGGACCTACATTATTAGTCATGGTTAAGAAAATGGTAAAATAACAGTGATGATAAAATGTCAACAACTCTTAATAATTACTCTTTAAATAGCAGCTTGATCATTTAATGCTAACATGAGCATCATCCATGCAATTCATAAGTAGCCCCTAAGCAATATTCTTCCAGTGACCTGAGTTAAAGGAGGTTATATCCAACAAACTCTATTTATAGTGACAGGCTAACATGTTTGTTTGCAATTAAAGCTTTATTCGCTCTTGCTACTGCTGTTCTTGGGGGTATATAAATCAGAGGTTACAGGCAACTTTGACTGATCTTGAGTGAAGGAGCTGTTGTTTAGTGTGTTACAGCATCTGAAGTAGAAGTGGCATGTGTTTGAGAACACACCTGTGACAAGCTCCTGTCTTCCAATATGCATTCGCACAGACAGCACTCAGTTAGGCCACACTGATTGCACTGGCATTGACTGCAGACTATTCAATTTAGCCCTGATCCCATTTAAGCTGAAGGTGCTCCATCCCAACCTCCTTTGTAGAGGACCCTGATATTGAATTTTCAGCCTGGGATAAAATATGGAGCCCTTTTAACCTTCTCGCTTTGCTGTGAATACTAATTAAATGCTTTCAGATTATAACATCCACATTTTTATGTTTGACATGTAACAGCTTTGAATCTGGTCAGACTGTCATTTCGTTTGGTTGCTGCGAAATCAGAATTCGAAACTCAAACTAATGAAGTGAACCGCTTTAAAATCATATGGTCAGTTTGCAGTTAATAAAAATGTATATACGACGTAATTCGCAGATGCTAAAAATGTTTTATTTGCATGCTCTCAGTCGCCACACTTTAATCAATTTCTCTGCTGCTTTTGAATAAATTACCTTGGGAGAGCATTTTGCATTATTCGCTGCTCTTGCAAATCTGTGGCAATCAACGCCTGTACATTTAGCATACGCCTGAATGCACAAATTATATGTATGTGTGTATGCATATGTAATTTTTTCTGCCAATTCCAATGCACTGACACAACAACAAAAATATTAAATATTATGTTTTTATCTTGTTATATGTAATCACGTCTTGCAGTCTACATTTCGACATCTGGATGCTCAACTCATGAACCATGTTATGTGGTACATAGAATATTTAGTTTCAAGCAACTTAAAGCGTGTCATGAGCAAAGAAAGGAAGATGAAAGAACAACTAACATCCCAGTTTTATTCCCAATCTATTCTCAATACCTTTGACCCTAAACATCGTCTCTGAGAGTCAATATCATCTTACCTTTCCAACATACTGCGGATCAGATCCCATGTATTCCTCCAGAACAAAGAACTGGTTCCACACCCATCCTCTCTTGACTCTGTGAACTCCCATCATGCCGTGTTTCCTGTGTGCCATCATGTTCCTGTGCTGCTCCTTCCCCATCCTGCTCTGGGATGAAGAGTGGAGTGGCGAAACGAAGCTTTTGTCTAAGAGGCACCAGAGGAACAGCAGCAAACAGTTCCCCATGAGCATTGGAACAACCTTTAGGTGCAAAGATGGATACAGGTGACTTTTACGGTGACGGCAAAGGAGCGATGAATCCAATATGAAGAACTCCACAAAGCCTCGGCGGAATGGAACAACTAACATCCATGGAAATCCTGGGGTGCTTGAAATTTTAGCGAACCACCTGCAGGAGAAAAGAAGTAACGGCACTTTAAATCAATGAGATTATGAGGATTTGCCGAGGTGTCTGGGTATCATGTTGGCATGCAATGAAAGCAGAAGACAACATCACTGTCTGTTATGTTTTCATCTTTGCGGTGTAAATCTTTGTCTGTTCAGCTTTAACGTAATCTCACTTGAAGGGCTTTACAAATGCTGAGCAAATTGGCTCACTCAAGTTCGTTTAGCACATTTAGCACTGGGAGGTTTGAGAAACAAGCATGCAAAAAAGACTGCAAGAACGAGGGAGTTTGGCAAGAGTTGAACAACTGTTGGCAGACCTCCAGGAAAGTGGTGGATGTGCAATTCTGTGCTCATTTTCAGTGCATTAGTCTTGAAAATGAGGTGGTCCCACTTGAATGGGAGGGTTGTTTTTGACCTGGCAACACAGATGGTATGTCACAGGAAGCAAAAGCCGGTCCAGATGCTTAGGGTCACAAATCAGACATCTTTCCTCTTAATCACCCTCTAAATAGAGAAAAACTGTATAATTACGTACTATCCAGAGGACTATCCATCACTGTAGTACCAAGTATTATGAGAGTTATTGTGGTATATCAACCAAAGGCTTGAGAATTTTGATTGTGTAGCAGATGGAAATGTTTTATGTTAATTAATATAACAGTATGCATGGAGGTAATGAGGCCATGTTAAGGAAAAACGTCTTTAAACAATAATGGAGAGTCGAGGCTGGTTCTAAGGTTACTGGGTGAATGTGTTTGAATCAGTTAATCAAGGCGTACAAGTAATAGAGCTTATTTATTACTCTTATTTAAATACACAATAAAAATACTCAATCAGAAAAATAAATAAATCAGAAATACGCCACATAAAACCCATGTGACACAGAATAAAAAAGAAAACCCATTACACCATTACGCCAACAGACAGCGACAAGTAAACCTCTTTATAGTCAATTAGTTGCTCTAAACTCATTCAAAAACATTCTTTCATGAATTAAACGACTGTCAAATGAGAAAAAGAAGTAGTAAAAAACAGATTAATTTAGGAATTAAACAAGTGACTTGGGTTAGGCCTACATCTTCTTAAATATTTAGTTTAGCCTACAAATACTATACTGTAATATGCTAGTATGCCAAAAGTTCTTAATATTAATACGATTGAGTCATTGAATCATCTGCTCATCTGATTCATTCAAAACACTGATTCTTTTAGAATGCCACTGCTGTGTTGCTCGGAGCAATGATTAGTTCTGCTGTGGCAATACTGTGTGTGAAATCTCATTTTCGTGAAATCTTGTTTATTCAACTGTTGTATAAAAGCAATATTACACAGATGGGGAATCATCCTTTGGCATTATGAGTGTACATATGTTGGCTCATTGTATCATTTGTGTAAAATAAGTCATATGTTCGTCCTAAAAATTAATTGATTAGATTCTTCTTTATATAAATAAGGCAACAATTATAAGAATAATGAGAATAATAATCAGTTTGCCAAAAAATCATGACTTTTAAAAGAAGCACACTGCAGTTATTTCAGAGCACAGGGAGGGATAAGATAAAACAATATTTTCCCATATTCTCACAGGATTTATTTCCTCCCGCCCTCTCCAACCTTTATGTCATACCTGTTACAGTATACTGTGCCCCAAGTTAATATATTGGTTTAATATTTCTACAACATGCACAAATCTGACAGTATGAGAGATAAAATATATTTTAGTTAGAAGTGATTTTATGCTGCAACATGCAAAAAATCCATGTAGATAAAGAGAACAACAAATAGTATGAGCTTGGCAACATCAATTGGCAGACAGACCACCAAGCAGAGCAAATGATTGCAATACGAATCCCTGGAGACCTCTTGTGTGCCGTAGTAGCGAGATGTCTTATGGTTGGCAGGACATTGTGTCTCTGCAGCAATATTATTATTCCCCATGGAGAAACCTCAGCAATTGTCTCAACACTTAACAAGCTCAAAGACCTCAAGTGCAGGGCACCCAGAAAGAGCAATTTCGGTGTCTGCCAAAAGGTCATCACACATTAAAACTACACCCTCATTATTTTGCACTTTTCTTTTTTTGCTTGTTGACCATGAAAGTTTACTGTCAGTCTGTGGTAAATGAATTAACTGGTGTATTCAGGCTGACATGATGTAAGGTGATGTGAATGAACTTTACTCTCTGGGTCTGTTGCTGAATAAACATGCGACTTTCTAGCATGCATCACCCAGCAGATTCACTAAAGTTACGCTGTCATATCATGTTAGAAAAAGAGGGCTGTTACACAGAGACTCACAACCACACTAGAGACGTACAACCAAATATGTCTCAGAGGAAGAAAACACATTATATATCGCCATTGAAAGTGGTAAATGATACAAAATGATAATCTTAAATATTCTTTCACTACTGTTTTACAAGCCTGACGGCAGTGTGCCTGAATTGCTCAGAGCAGAGAATGATATGCAAATGAAGGAAATCATATAATTAAATCTTAAAACTTAATTCAACAATGTAAAGTTGAGAGCTCCCCTGTGATTAAAAGTGATTCCAATTACCAATCATGTTAGCTCCATAAAGTTCATCCAACTTCATCCAAAGCCTATCAAGTTTCGACACATGGATTAGGCAGCAGTATAGAGAGAGTATAGAGAGAATGTGTTAGCATTTGGACTTAAGCAGTGGATGAGTGTAGGCTACTTGACTACCACACTCATTGTGGAGGTTACAATAAACCAGTAGATAGCGACAAGTAAATTATTTGAGTAAATCATCAACACACTTGTTCATTCTCTCAGCCAACCGCTCAAATTTTTTTTTTCTTTGCTGAGTTCACACTAAACAATTTTCAAAGTAGTCAGATAACTGTTGTTTTCACATTGCATGACTGGAGTAGCACTAAGTTGCTTATTAAGCCCAGCTCACACTTAGGCTAAAATTTGCATTCTTTTACTGTTTTGACACGTTCACCAACAGACGTTTAATGGCTGTTTTGATTAAATTTAAGTTGACAAAATTCTGGCAGTGTGAGAAAATTTGACACACAGACTTGCAGTGTGTCTTCTCCTATGGCAAACATCAAACTGTCTTTGTTTTTCAACACAAGGCATGATACGAATTAATGCAAGATATTTCTTCTAACTGCCATAAACTCTGGCACTCCCATCCTCTGCTCAAGGAATTCATATGATATGTTGCCTTTTGTTATGATAAACACTGGTTGAGCTATTGTTTTCATGTGTCTGTGTAGAGCTGGTTAAACTTTTTTATTTTTTTTAAAGTGGGATATGTATTTTTTTTCAAAACGCTTTAGAAATCTGAGTCGGCCGAGAAGCAAAACAAACTGGTAGCCAATCAGATATAAGGGGTGTGTCTACTCATGATGTGGAGGAGCACTCAAGTCCTGTCAGACCTTGGTACTTAGGAGTTGACAAGTCCTTACTACCATTTCAGGTGCGTTCAAGTCACTTTAGTCGGAAAAAAGATGGCGATTAAACTTTTCTAAATAAAATGCAAAGATTTTTTTTAAACTCTACATCTACAAATATTGAATGAAGAATGTGCATCATTGTGTTTTTTCTGATTTTTATTTAATTTATGAAGGTGATGTAAACTGAATAATTATTATAATTATACAATAATATAATATTTTGTATGTGTAACATTAGTTTTATTGTACATTACAAAAATAATAAAAATAAATAAATATCGGGTCAGTTTTCCAGCGCTGGAGAGATCTTGAGTAACAGAAGGCCTGCGCTCGGACGCCAAGATAGCTTTGTTTCTTCTGGATAGGCGAGTATCACTGTATCCACAACTGAAGCTACAGCAATGGATGCGACAAAGCGACCGTTGAAAATTTTAATTTGTGTCAGCACGTTATAAAGCGGCAGCGGTTTTCTGTCGGGGAATTGTTGTGTCGCTCCACCCAGTGTGGACCGTACACATTGGCTATTGTGTAGGCAGCACTATTGATTATAATTAGCTTGTTTCAGATGAGCAAAATCTCAACCGATCACCGCGAGATGCATGCTGGTTAGAAAAGTGTCCCAAGTTTACGGCACTTGCTCTGATGTCATGCTGACGCATGCCAAAAAAATTAAAAATAAAAAAAAACAAATAAAACTCTTGGGAAAGCAAAGTGGCAGTGTCGGATTGAGCAGTCAAAATATTTGTATATTATTATTAGGTTATTATTATCGCCATCATCTTCATCAACATCATTATTATTAGCCTATTATTATATTTTTATTTTTTCCCTTGATTTCGGTCTTACATAACGTTCTTATTATTAATAATAATAGGAAGAAGAAAAAGAAGAATATACAAATATTAAATTAAATGTTTAATGTTAGTAAAAATGTTTTAAACATCTCTGATAATCCCGGGTTGCTATGGTCATGCAGGTTTATTTATGCAATAAACTCGTGGCCACGAGAAAAATATGTCGTTCCCTCACCATAGCATCTCGAGGCCATGAGATAAGGATGTCGTTACCTCGACAAAACAACAACGTTCCAATGAATTAATATCTTGTGGCCACGTTATATTACCACTTTCCCACGAGTTAACATGTTGTGGCCACGAAAAAAGTAAGTGAACAGAAGACGTCCCCTCCCGACTGACTGACGACACAGTTTCATGATCATCGGTTCAGACAGCATTATGCTGCTTTTTCTTCTAAAATGTTTTAGTTTTTTATGTTTATGTTTTAGTTCATGAGATTATGCATTTGTATTTTGCATGAATTAAAAAAAAAAAACTATGGCTGTGCGATCTCTGTGTGAGATAACCTTTGTGATTGTTGTCATATTTTAATAAAAATCTAAAATATAGGCCTAGGCTTACTTCTGCCACTTGTGTTTGGTGTAGACCCAGTGTAAAGGACTGGTTTACCATAGTAACACACATTAATTTAACTTATTTAAGACATCATACCCTCAGCCAGTTGCCACAGCCATAGACATATTTTCATCTATTATCATCATATTTCATCTATCTTTGTTCATATTTCATCTATTTGACTGCTCCAAGCACATAGACGCATCCACCATCTTGGAGAGGTCCACTTGACATTATTCACCATACTGTAGGTTTGCACAGAACTGTTGGGTTCGCAGACTCCATCTTTCGAATATTCAGTAATTACTCTGTAAATGACGTCAAGTCAAGACTACTACGATACAGCGGATGGCTTGGGCACACTTACTCTAACTTGAATTATATATCATATACATTTGATGATAGTCATAATGTTTGATATTGTAAAAATCCAGACAATGTTTCTTGAGCACACCTGTGTTTAACGCATCTTGACTTTTGTACAGCCTGACGTTAAAGGGTTAGCCTATTCCACCCCAAAATGAAAATTTTGTCATTTTGTCAAAACTTGCAGTGCACGACTGTCTTTACACACTGCATAAATTACAATAGGAATAATCATTCACAACTTTGTCTTTGTCAACATTAAAATGACTCTTGCCTTGAATCATCATCCAACAGATTGGTTAATGTCAGAGAAAATATTGGTATTTTTTCACTTGAAAGCACTATGTTACACAATAATAATAGACATTAGTCAGGGTAGACAGCATATTTCATTTGACACAAGCGGAAATAAGGTTTTGAGAGATAGATAAGAGTCTGAATGTAGTTTTATGAATTGACCATTCAGCAGGAGAAACAAATAAAATATGTATTTTTGCAAAAGTCCAGTGAGGGAGAAACAGAAAACATGGGTAGTAAATATTAGATAAGAGGTCAACTGAACAATATATCCAATCCATCAAATTAAATATGGCAGCTAACGTACCCCGGTCTGTTGATGCTTTAGTTGTGTGTTCATGTAAAGGTACGCTCATGCCTTTACCCATACTTGTCAAAGATAAAGATCTGTCAAAATAAAAAGTTCTGTTTCCATTTTAAGACTGAAACTGATGGCTGCAGTATTTTACTTTTGTTTATCATATTGTGGATTTATTCAATCCTTCTTCCCAAACACCATCGCTGAAATTGGATAAGTTGCCTCATGTATGCCCTTGGCCAACTGTAGTCCCTCAGAGAAAACATTCAAATCCCTTTTTCATTTGTGCTCGACTAGAGAGCATGGCAGAAACAACATGTTTAGCCCAGCAAGACCTAGAAGTGCACTTCACAGGGCCAAGTCTTTTGATTCTCAGGGCATTTTGAAAATAGATGTGTGGGTGTGCATGTACGTTGTGCGTTTTGTGACTTTTGAGCGCATGGGTTTCTGAACTCTGTGTTCTTTTGCTAATATTACTGTATGTGTGTCTGCCTTCTTATGCTCTACTGCTCTCTTTCTTGCATGAATGATTGTTGTTTAGAGGATGCATTAACATTTACCCATCTTAGGGATAAGAAAAATCTGAAGTTTCAGCTGCCATGCTTACAAAACATTTTTTATTGTTATCAATGTTGACAACAAGTTTTTGCTGTTTCATATATTTGTGGAAATTATAATACACACTTTTTTTTTTTTTAAACTTATGAAAATGATTTTTGAATGATCACATTACAGTGCAGGCTAGAAAAGTGACAAGTGAAGAGTCAGCTTTGCTACTACAGAAATAGGCTAATTTACATTGTAAAATATAGTTACTTTTTTTGGCATTTTAACAATATTACTGTTTATTTCTGCAACTTTTGAGCATAAGAGTTATATTTCAAAAACATAAAGTGTTTAATTATTCAAATCTTTTGGACTGGTGTATATATAAAACATAAAAACACAGTTTTATGTGCGTCAAACATGGCATATTATAAGCATGATTAATTAGTGAATGAGCTGATTTGGTATGATTTATTACAAACTGGAGCCTCGGTCAAACATCTGTTCATCTCATCCCTGTATGAGTCATCACCGATTATTTAAACACTCACAAATTGCTTAATTGGGTCTGTCATCCATTCATAATGACTATCATTTTTTAAAAATAGTTTTTGTGAACATCACAGTATAAATTATGAAAACCTGTTACATTTGAGAAATGTCACTGTGGCTCATACAAATGCTTTTTACTGCTCTTTATTTTTTTCTCTGTGATATCATGTGCTGCCCAAAACAGTGTATGCTTTCCTCCTCAAGGCTGAATGATTTTCAGCACCCACACTCGCAAATATTTTTATTTAACTGAGCTTCTAGCTGCTTTTGGTGTGGATTCTCTTTTTCTATACAGTATGTTTGTTGTTGTTTTTGCAATAGATGAAAGTGTTTTTTTCTTCTTCTCTGTGCAAAGATGTGTAGTCCTACATGTTAGTCTTATGAATCTTAATCTTGAAAAGGAATTTACATAAAGTGAATCACTTCAAACCTATTATATAATTATTATATATTATATAATAACAATACATAGTGTATGGATACATACAAACTATATTACATTTTTAAATATATTATTTTAAATGACTGTAAAAATTAGAATGATAATTAGATGAAAATTCTGCCATTAATTACTCCCTACTGTCATGTTGTTCCGGACCTGTAAGACCTTTGTTCATCTTCAGAACATGAATTCCGGGAGCTCTTTGATTCTCCCTAGACAGCAAGGATCCTAACACAATCAGAAACGTAGTAAGGCCATCATTAAAATAATCCATGTGACATTAGTGGTTCAACTGTAATATCACGTTGCTATGAGAATACTTTTTGTGAGCAAAGATAAAACAAAAAACAAAAAACCTTTATTCAACGATTTGTCTCCTCTGCGTCACCCTATAGTACCATGTTGGAGAGTATCGCATACGTACACAACTTATGCAACATACAAGTTTTTCTAAGTTCAGATCCAAGTGTAAACAATGTAAACTATGTATTCGGAAAAGACACATCGTTGAATAAAGTCATTATTTTTGTTTTCTTTGCACACAAAAGTATTTTAGTAGCCTTGTAAAATTAACATTGAACCACTGATGTCACATGGATTATTTTCACAATGTCCTCATATGTTTCTGAACTCTGATAAGAATCATTGCTACTGTATCTATGGGAAGGTCAGAGAGCTCTCAGAATTCATCGAATATATCTTAATTTGTGTTCCGAAGATGAACAAAGGTCTTACATTTGGAATGACATGAGGGTGAGTAATCAATGACAGGATCTTCATTTTTGGGTTAACTCTCTTTAATATGCATTTCTGGATGTCTAAGTAATTTCTGATGTGGTCACCATATTTGGGAACACAATTTTACTTGTGTAAATTACAATTAAAAGAACAATATATTATGTAAATTTGGTGTTAGCTTTTTGTTTCACCAATCATCTAAATCTGGCACATACAGGACAGCATGTGTGTGTTTCTTGAATAAATTGCTTGTTCTGATAACCTGGTTCTGATTCAGGTTGATTTGAGCATTAATTCCCACATGGTGCTGGGCGAGCAGCAGTTCATGGCCCTTTTAAAGCTATTTGTTCCATGTACACCTTGTACCATGTCATGATGATTTCTTATTCTGTTGTGTTTGGAACAGTAGAGTGATTTATCATAGTTTCATGGCCGATATTGAATTCTGACCAACATCCAGCAGTACAGGAGTGTTATAGCTGGTTACACCTACACCTACAGCTGGTGATTGTTGTCATATTTTAATAAAAATCTAAAATATAGGCCTAGGCTTACTTCTGCCACTTGTGTTTGGTGTAGACCCAGTGTAAAGGACTGGTTTACCATAGTAACACACATTAATTTAACTTATTTAAGACATCATACCCTCAGCCAGTTGCCACAGCCATAGACATATTTTCATCTATTCACAATTGTGCCGCGAGGTCCTCCCTGGGCGAACCGGGATCGAAAAAGAGCAATTTCTCACGGCCGTCGAAAGACATGCTCCCGGTGTCTGGGCCGAGTTCACGCTGGGGCAGTATTCGTGGATGATTAATGCGTTCACTGCGAATGCATGACGATGACTACAGTGAGGTTCCCGCCTCTCGCTCGCAAGATGGCTCCCCTCGGCGTCTTCCCGTGGTAGTTCGTTGAGCCGTAAAGGTTTTTCAGCGACCACGGCGAGGCGCTTGGGGAACCTCACGCTGACCGCGCAGAATCTCCCGACTCGCTCACGCCCCGGCTCCTCACCCCTCGCCACCCTACAGCGCTGCGGAGGCTGCCACCGCCCTGCATGCCTTGCTGTGCCAGCCTCCATCTGCTCGTCGCCGAGGGCACCCTCCCTGCGGCCTCCAAACCTGCTTCGTCCGCCACCGAGGCAAAAGAAGCAAACTGGCGGCCCGACGTCGAGCTGGCCGCGGGCGAGCGGTGCCACCCTGCCTCAGGGGCCAGAGAACTCCGCAAAGCTGTGAGGCGCCCCTGACACGGGCAGCCTGGAGGTGTGGGGGTTTGTTTAAAAAGCAGCTCCTCACCTCTAGGCCCAGTGCCCCAAGGTCCCTTCCTGAGCGACGCGTAAAAATAGAAACGCCTCCTCTGATTCGGACCTGGGGCCCGACATCGCCGCGGGAACCAGGGAGCAGGTAAGCACTGCCCAGTGCAGTCAGACTCTTCTCCAGGATGTTTATCCTTCTGGAGTCCCCTAGGACAGGTATCCAGGCATGTGGTGATCCACACAGATGCCTCCTCCATGGGTTGGGGTGCTGTATGCAACGGGCGAGCATCTTTGGTTCCCTCAGGCGCCCGACTGCCATGGCATCAACTGCCTAAGAGTTGCTGACAGTGCTCCTCGCGCTGCGTCGCTTCTAACTGATGTTGCACCACAAGCACGTCCTCGTCCGCATGGACAGCACTGCGACCGTAGCGTACATCAATCGACTGGTCGTGAGGTTCCTCTGAGGTGCGAGACGGGTTGACCCCCCTAGACTGCACCTCGTACCCTTTTGGGATCCCGCCGTCGCCCTCCGTGGCCTGCCCATTCGATTCCCTTTGAGTCAGTCGAGCTTAAATATCTGTCGCTCAAGACAGCGCTCCTGACCGCGCTGGCCTCAATCGATGAAATGTGCCTGAAAATTCGGGCCGGCTGTTCTCACGCTAGCCTGAGACCCTGGCCCTGTGCCCAAGGTTCCTACCACGCTCTTCCGCGATCAGGTAGTGAACCTGCTAGCTCTGCCCCAGGAGGAGGCAGACCCAGCCTAGAGTTGCTTGTCCCGAAAATATATATATGTATATGTGGACCACACCCGGAGCTTTCTCCCAGAATGTTCCCTATGAGCGAACCTGGGTCCTCCTGCCCCGCAGTCAGGACTAGAAGCGGAGTAGTCCCTGGCTGTGCTCCTACTGGGTCCCCTTCGCCCAGTAGGTAGTGGCTACACATCTCTATATATTCCATGGTCAGCCGGAAGGCCGTGTTTCCCTTCATATATCTCTGAATTTACGGATATATTGAATTGAATTGAATTGAAGGAGGGAACAGAGACGTTACATTCCCTTGCCATGACCCTTGCTGGGCTGCGACCGGGCTGCGGCTCGGCTCCTCAGCGAAAAACTAATGAGTGCATTGCATGCACTCTCTCTTATACTCACACTGTGACGAGATGCAGCTGGATGCAATCAGTGCATGCTAATATTCATTGGCCTTTTTAGTAAGGCTCAGAGGTGATTGGTCTCTCATGCGAGTTCCCATATGTAACGTCTCTCTTCAGGGAACATGTGTTACCTTCGTAACCTAGACGTTTTGTTACCAGCATTCTTAAATATTTTTTTTTCTGTTCCAAGTCATACAGGTTTGGAAAAACTCATTTTTGGGGCGAACTGTAGATAGACTGTAAGAAAGACATAAAATATTACATAGACATAGATTTTATTTTATTTTATTTTATTAAATGTAAAACATAAGCATATTTTCAAATATTTTTTTTCTTTTCTCTAGCATTCTCATAGCTTTTGTCTCAGTCTGTATTTAGCCACCACATTAACATAGGCTGTGGTAAATAAAGAGATGTGTTTAATTGTGCTGTTGTCCTCTGAGTCTTAGATCCAATGAAACACTGTGTCTAATCTCATATTCACAGAGTTATTGGCCTTTCCAGATGAAGCCCAAGAGAAAAGCCTAGACTCTGATGTACTAGCGTTTGAAGGTCTGAACACACATGGCTGATGTTAAGACCTCGGACAATGGCTTTCCATGCGGACTATTATCAGCAGAGGTGAGATGTTGAAAGCTGTGCCGTTGGGAAATAGAGAACAAATGTTATTGTGTGTTAATTTGGCAGTGAATGAATATTGAATGGATTTCTTTGTCAAATGCAAATGTGTACATTACACTGTGTTTAATGTGCAAACAATGGGATAATTACACAAACATGCAAGAATACAAGAATAGCAGGCATGAAAACTAGTCTAGTCTGTCATAGGGAACCTTTTCAAACATGGAATCATCCATCATTTTTATTTACAGTGGCATGAGGCAACTCAGATATACACTGATGCTCGGGTAGGACATTGTCATTCTAATTGTAGTTTACAGGAAATGACTGACTTAGGGGGTCTGTCCGTAGAGTCTTTGTTCCCTCTGGCATGTACAGTGTCATTATTTGTTTAGTGAACTTCTTTGTTTGATACCTAAAACAAGGTTCTGTACTGACATTGTGACAGTAAAATGTGCTTTTGTCTGCCATTTTTATTCCAAATTTACTTTCCATCCCTGTCGCTCTGAAGATAAAATGCATGATGTTAAAATTCATGAAGAACATCTTTGAACCATACGCAATCTGTGTGAAATCTTAAAGGGATAGTTCACCTCAAAATGAAAAATCATCTTCCTCGTGTCAGTCCAAACCTGTGTGACTTCCATAACACAAAGATTTGTTTGGCTTTGATCGTACGAACATAAAAGCACTGAAACATTTTTCAAAATATCTTCTTTTTTGTTCTACAAAAGAAAGGAAGTCAGGTTTGGAATGACAAGAGGTGAGTAAATATTTTTTTTTGTTAAACTCTCCCTCTACATATTTATAGTAAGCCTCATACTCACTTGAATACTATTCATTTCTTATTCATTAAATCGCTCACTTAGGATAAATATTTTACCCTTATCCAGTGCATCACAAAAAACTGACCCCAGCATCTACTGTCCATCACATGCTTCACTTACATCTCAAAACCACACTCACGCATTACGCATGTCTACATGAGCACTTGTTTTTTACAGGATGTGTCTCATTCCGGAGTGCTTGACTCACATTACTCGTGTAAGAAACAACCTCTGAATAACGATCGCACAACAACTGCAGAAGCTCTCCATCAGCAATTCCGTTTTTCACATTTAATGTAGACTAAATTCTCTTTGTGGTCACTTTAAAACAGGTTGCTGATAGAAGAATTAGCTCCTACCTTCAAAACGTCCCACAAAGTCTCCTGAGGATTAAAGCGGCATAATCCAGACCTCCAGTCGCTATTGCAATAAACTCTTCGATCTCACACACACACGCTCTCTTTCTGGTCTTCTCCTCAATCACTCTCTGTAATGCGCTCGCCCTCTCGCTCTCTCTTTGGCTCTCTTTAACTTGCCCTCTCTCTCTCTAACACACTGTTTCTCCCTCTCTCATCTGAGCATTGTGCAGAGCTCTGTGAAAACAGAATGAGGGGGAGAGCAAAGCGCTTGCTGAATTCAGTATTCACCCCTGCAGTGTCAAGGGGACAGAGAAGGGAGGGAGAGCGAGAGAGTGTGAGGCTGGCTGGTTTAATGCTCATATGCGCTCAGGACTGATGCTCTTGGTACCGGGTGCCTGTGGGTGTCAGAGGCTGCTCATCTGCCGTTGCCTCCCAGAGATTGGCTCTCCTCCCCCTTTAAATTGCTGGATTAATGCGGGTCCCACCAGTGCTAAACATAGTCGGTGTAGTCAGCTTTGCTGCGTTACCCTTAGGGGATATAGAGATTTTCAATGAACGAGCTGAAGGTTTTTTTTTTTGTGTCACATTCGGTAGTTTACACCTTGCCTGTGAACAACATTAGGTTATTCTTGAAATCTTCTCACTAATTCATTTTTCCAGCTGTGTATGGATCTTACTTTTATTTATTTACTTTTTTTTTTACAAAAACATAATGTGTTAATCAATTAATAACTTTTAATGTGTGAATCCCTAAATGAGGTTTGACTCAGTTAAAGAGACTTTTGAAGTATCTTAATCATAATCATATTATTGATTACATGTGTTATAAGCTACTTATCATCAAGGCTATATCTCTCACTCACAGAGTTTTACAGATCTCTTGCCTGTCGAGTGTTTGTTTATTAAATATAGGGGCATATTGCAAGTGTTGGGGGTAACGCATTACAAGTTACGTAATCAGATTACTTTAAGTGACTAGTGAAGTAGCATATTACTTTTTAATCTGTAAGGAAATATTTGAGTAACTTTTTCAAATAAGTAATGCCAGTTACTTTGATTTTGTACAGCTCTAGCATTGCCATGTTGAGGGAAACCGAGAGTAAGTGCACAGGCATTGTGTGCTCTGTTAACATGATGTTAGTTCTAGATTAAATATGAACATGCAATTACTCATCTCACCTAAAAAAGCAAACAAACAAACAAACAAAAACAACGATTCTGCATTCTTCAGAATTACTAAAAACTCAGAATATTATACAAACCTACAATAATTAAATATGTTAAATAAGGCAAATATCACTATCCCATTTTATTTGCGGACATTCAATGATCCAGTTCAACCTTACTAATAAGCATAAATGACACATCTGTGTTTCATTTTTTGTTTTTTCTGAATAGTGTTGAATATTCTTCTCCCGTGTCATACTCTTCATGCAGTTTGTTTGAGCTGCACCCTCTACAGACATGAATTTATATTTCCTTCAGCTTGAGGCATATTCATTTTACTTGTGGTGTGAAAGGGCTTTTACATTTGTAAAATAAGTGTTTAACTTTTTTTTATTGAAAACAAACAAGCAAGCTCCAAGTTTAAAAAGTAACCCAAAAGTAACGTAACACCTTATTTTTCATAAAACAAGTAGCTATGGTAACATAATTAGTTACTTTTTTAGGAAATAATGCAATATTGTAATGCATTTATTTTAAAAGTAATCTTCTGTATTACTGCATCTGTTTTCATTTACATATAATTGTGTAGTTCAGTCGCAATTATGGCAATAACTGTAAATAGATACCTTCTGATTTTATTTAAATTAAAATAAATTAATTGTAATTAATTTAATGAGATTTAATAATATTTACATATGGATAATTAATATTTTAAAATAATGTGCTGCTTTACACAGTGTTTATTCTGCCTCAATGTAATTTAATTATTAAAAATAGTTTTTAAATATTTTAATTCTTATATCAAATACAGTATTTACAGTATTTACCCCTCCTAAAAAAACACAGATTCTGTCTGGAAACTGTTAACTAAAATATGATATTTTATATTGCAATGGATATTTAGTTTATTTCAACAAGTCATTTTGAACAGCATATGCAGTAGTAAACAGGCTTGCTGCAGTTTCCAAATCACAATAAATGTGCTGATGGCCATCTGAAACATCTCACATTATGGAATTACTTTTTGTTGTTGTGGATGTTTTTGTAACACCCAAGAATATTGTCCAATAATCTTATCGAACTCCATCACAGGCACATTCAGCTTGAGCAAGAAAACATAAAACGAAGAGCTTGAGGTAAGCGCAGACGAATGTTTAGTGTGTAAACAGCAAAATGGGCTTTAAAGGCATCTGCGCATAATGGAGTAAAAGTGTGCTGACTCTGGGCAGTTTAGATCAAGATGCAACACAATCAACAGCAGGCGCAACCACTAAATATCTCTACCTACAACCTAGTAAGCAGTTAAACAAGGCACCATTATCTTGTGTAATTGGACCATTAACTGTAACTCCAATCCCGGTCCGGTCTTCCATTTACTTCCATCCTACGTATGCATAGCTGTTGTGCACACTAATGGTGTGGCTAAAAACGTGCTGGGTGATACAGAATGCGGTTATTCGTGTTTCTGGGTTTCCTCATCACAAACACTTTACCTTAATTTACTGCCGGTCAGGCATTGGCGTGAATCCCCGAGTCTGATCATCCTCGGAGCAGATGGCATGGCAAGCTTCCATCCTGAGTTAGACTAAGAGATAATCCTCACAACACATGGTGGGCTATAACACAGAGACTCTTTTTTTGGAGTGAGAGGGGGTCCAAGTGTGGGGGTAGAAAGTCTCTTAAGTCCTGCAAGCTTCAGTGGAGGCCAAACCATCAAGGCGTTGAGATCATCCAGGCCTCCAGGTGTGAGTCCAGCTTCTACTGGATACGGTCTGTGATCTCTTAACTACTCACACACATACTGCATCGAAAGAGGCAGATGTGAATATATATGCCCCATTTGCACCTGGAATTAACATCCAGTGATCCGATTACAGCAGGGGTTAGAAAATGAGTTCCATAATGTGGTATGATCTGATCACTGAAACCATTTTCAAAGAACCCCTGGTTAATACAGGTGGCTTAACTGAAGCATAAATTAGCTTTCTTGCTCAACACATTAAAGTTGTGTGATATTTTAACATGTGTTTGTTTGAAAGCAAAAGTTATACAAACATTTCTGTTGCTTTGTCTTCTTGTAATACAATCAAAAACAAATAACTCAAATAGGGTCTGTGCTGCCTGTCGTTTTGAGTGGTGTAGATTAGCAGATTAATGTGTGTGTGTGTGTGTGTGTTTGTTCGTTTGGATGTGCCTACATAACCAAATTTTAGGGGACAAATTTTTACCCAGAAGTGAGATAAATCTGACAAACCCTTCTTTTACTGACGAAAAAAAAAAAAAAAAAAAAGTATTGCACACTGTATTTACACAAAAATATTATGCAGAACAACAATCTTCAACAGTGATAGTAAGAAATGTTTTTAAGCACCAAATCAGCATATTAGAAGGATTTCTGAAGGATCATGTGACACTGAAAACTGGATTAATGGCTTAAAATTTCTGTTTTGCCATGACAGGAGTAAGTTACAAACATACACTTATATACATAATATATTTTAAAAGAAAAAATGGTATAAAAAGTTATAAAATGTAATAAAATTCCAGTTTTACTGTATTGAACAGGAACCAAAAAGTGGTCTATGAACTTTTACACTTTAGAACAGGAAACACTTATTAACTATTAACTATGACTTTTCCCTCAATAAATTCCTAATGTGCTGCTTAATAGCAAATTATAAATTACAATATAAGGTATTTGTTAAGTTTAGGTATTGGGTAGGATTAGGGTAGAATAAGGTCATATAGTGTCATAATTTGCTGCTCGCTTCCCAGCGGAGAAAAAGGCAGGCAGGCAAGAGCTCAGGCTGAACTTGAAACATTTA
>JAUMHE010000043.1:10332767-10351344 GCA_032359235.1 Enteromius mattozi | reverse complement strand
TATATATATATATACATAGTATAATATGCAGTGTAAAATAAAGATACAGTATAATGATGCATGCATGTCTAAGCAGATAGATAGATTGATAGATTACAAATGTCTAAATAAAATAGCAGATGACTGGCTTTTCATGTAAGATTATATGATCTGGCAAGTCTGTGGCATTATGACAGAGGGCAATATCCATTCAAATCTATTACATTAAAAATCCAATCCATTATGAGATTGTTGAGGTTGTTACTATGGAAAAAAGCAATTCCATGCAGAAGGAAGCATTCCAAAGTATTTTGATTTCGATTTGAGTTTCACCTCTTGTCAGTTCCACAGCAACAATTTCAAACTAGTAATAAAATTGCAATGCTCTTTCCATGCCATTTAGATTAGCTGGCGTTATCTAAAGAGTAAGAAGCATAAGGCTCTTACCTTAACAAAACAGACTCCTGGGCTCTTCTGAGAGCATGTCATCCTCATGGAAATACGACGCTGGCTTCTGTACTCGCCTCTTGGCAGCGCTCAGATTCCAAGACTGACTACAGTTGTGTGTGAGACTCCAGCTGCCTCTCTCTCTCTCCCTCCCTCGCTCACACATAAAGCCCTCTCTCTCCTGCTCTATCCTTTCTTTCTTGCTCTGCTGGACAAGGATGCAGTTTGCAGAGGGGAGCAGGCTCTGATTGGTTGCCATTCATAAGATTGTGATTGGGGATGGAGTTGACTGGGAGGAGGGAGCGAGGGGAGAGAGACCAGTGTTGGCTACAGACCAGGGCATTGAAATGAGGACAGTGGGTTTAACACAGCAGGCATGATGACTTTCAAGAATTAAATCTTGGAATAAAAACATTGGTAAAGGCCAGGAACCCGAGGCCATCCATGACACGCTTAAAACGGCAAATCCTAAATCAGCCTAACAAAGGTTTTCGTAGGGCCGATTGTTTTCATCGCACACATAAGCGCAAATATAACTGTCAGATTTTTCTGCTGAACACATAAATCAGATCACTCAGCAGAGCTGGCAGTCTTTCTCAACAAAAGGAAGAGTTTCATGCAGCACAACAACAAAGAGAGAGGAATACATTTAAACAGAAACAAAGAATATCTCAACATCTAAATACAAAATAGGGATTTTGGGCAGTTTTAATCTTAATATTTACCATAAAAGTCTTCTGTTGTATTCAGAAAAATGAAAAATTATAATTTAAAACTGATTTATAAACTAAATTATGTTTTGGTGCCGAAAGGTCAGACCTCAGGGTGAAACAATGTAATGTATATCATATGACTCATATGATATTCAATTAAATAATTTATTATGTATTATTATTTATTCTACAATGTGGGTAATATGTAATATAGAGGTAATCAAAGTATTTTTTTTTTATATATATAATAATTTGGAAGAATGCTTGATCAGTTTAGGGCGTTTTCTCTAACTTACATTCACTCACTTTCATATAATAAAATTGCATAATATTTACATAATTTCACATAGTACCATTCAAAAGTCTGAGATCCATATGATTTTAAGTTTATTTATTTTTTAATAAATAAATGAAATCTTTTATTCTGCAAGGATGCATTAAACTCATCAAATGTGACAATAATGAAGTTTATAAATTTATGTTCAAAAGATTTCTATTCAAATAAATGCAGTTTTTTTTTTCAATTAAGATAGAAATCTCTGAAATAAACTATGTAAACTATAAAATAGAAAGCAGCCATTTTAAATTGTAGTACTGTAGTATTTCAAAATATCATTGTTTTATTGCGTTTTAATCCAATAAATGCAACCTTAAAACATATAGACTTTCAAAACACACACACGCAAACACAAATCTTACCAACCCCAGACGTTTAAATGGTATACAAACAAACAATATGTACTGTACAAAGTGTAGAATTGATCATGTAAAATATGTATTTTGGTTTAAAGCCAGATATTATCAGCCAAATATTATTTAATAAACAAACAAACCAACAAAAAAGAGCCTGCAGCATTAGACAAAGGGAGCATACTGTATACCTTGATGTCACTTTGGAAAAAATAATATGTATGCATAAATGTAAAATACCAACTACATATGTGTGTAATGAAATAATTGAAATATATATTAAAGTTGTACATTTCTAGCCTAAAATCTATGAGGATAATAACATACTGTGGTGATATGTAAGAACTGAATGCAAAAAAAAATAAAAAATAAAAAATAAAAATAAATATAAAAATGGCATCAAATCATGTGTCTATGTAGATTTTCTCCAACTGCATATAGTGTAATTCATACAGAACCACACATTTCACTCTCTTTGTATAACAAAATTGCTTAAATTTCACATACAAGTCCTCTGTTGTATGTATAGCATGCAGTTTCAGGATAAGTGTCACCGTGGATAAGTGCTGGAGATGAGAGCGCATTGAATAGATTCTGACTCTCTCTGAGCTAGAAAGAGCTAAGGTGGGGATGGCAAATACAGCTTTTCATTTGAGCCCTGCTTTGATGTGCTATATGAGGTGGATCAAAGACCACACTGATGTGCCTGTCCTACGGCACAGATGTTGGGAGAAATCCAGTCAATGTATTGCAAAAAGAATAAACAAATAAGTTTGTAATGTGCCACATGAGCCAACAAGAATGTTTGTTTAGTCTTATCATTTTGTTTGGAATATATAACAGTTTACATTTTCAGTTGAGCATATATTTATATATATATATATATATATATATATTTATACAGCAATTCATTCTGGGGTCTGGGTTCATACACATCTAGTTACTATGGAAGGACACAGGTATTAGGGACACTTAATATAAAGTGGGACCCATTCTGGTTCTCAAATCTGATTGGTTGAGAACTGTGATAAATTGTACCAGTATCGCGTCAGGAACGCCATTTCATATTTTGTATCAATCCGCATGTTTTAGTATTATAAATAATACTGTTTTGTGTCACAAAATATAGTTTTAAGAGGTTTTTTTTAGGTGAGAATGTGCTTGCTTGGACTTCAAACATGCGGTTTGTTAATAAAGATGATGTCTGTTTCAAAATTTGCTTTAGCGTTTTCGTAGACAGAGATCCATCGATTCAGCTGATATTCAGCTCGCATTACACCCACAGAGAGCACCTCACTGCGGCCATTGCTCCGATGTCAACGAGAGACTGTTCTTTATGAGTCAGCGCTGCAGTAAAGACTTTTACTTTGAAAAACACTTTTGTAAATGTATGACGCAGTTAACAATTGCTCTGGTCAGCGCTGTCATTAGAAATCACTCTTAACAAATGAAAGGATATTGACGTTTATGACAAACATAATGTGTTCCTCAGTGGACATTCAAACTTTTGTTTTATTGTGAGATATGCAGGTAATCACACTCACTCAGTCCATCTCTCTCTCATAATACTTTACATAATAGGCTACAGCAAGCTTTTAATACCGTAATACAGCTTTCAATGAAGCAACTCGACGTTCCTTCGTTACTACCTCTAAAGTGACGTTTTGGAATTAGTAACGGAGCAAAACTGTTACTTTTAGATTGGAATCTGTGGTAGAAGAGGGCTTTTAAAGATACTTCGTTGTTGTTCCAAATTTATTTACACACTTGTGCCGTCGAACTGTTGTGGAAATGCAATATTACTCTCATCCTCGAGCGATATTGGCTCTATATCAGCGGCTATGATGGCCTCGTGCCTCTGGCCTAATCAGAGCCATGCTGATATAGAGCCAATATTGCTCAAGTAGGAGAGTGTATATTGCTCATATATATATATATATATATAGAGAGAGAGAGAGAGAGAGAGAGGGAGATTAATTAGTTTTAGTGGTTAGGTCATCTCAATTTTTACAATAACATTTTTGTGTTACTCTGTGTTACTTTGCAGTTATATGAATTCTTGTCCGCTTTTGAGGGCAGACAACTGTAACTGATTTAATATCTGCTTCAAAAGGAACCTTGCTTCATCTTTATTGCTCTGCAATAGTACATTGATTGAACCTTATCCAAGAACCATGTCAATAGATCCCTTAACAACACTATTTGATCCTATGCCTTCAATATGCCAGTTGTAATCTCAAGGCTATGATACATTTGAAAAAGACAGTTGAAGAAAAAATAAAAACCAAATTTTTAAGGATTTTTTAATGAATATAAGGTCAATAGCTCAAAAGAATAATGATATTGTTAATTTTCATCTTTCTTTTGCGTCATTGAAGAGGTATTCTTTCAAAATAATATAAAATAAAAGAATCCCAAGCATTAGTGTATACTATTTACATAGCTTGTTTCGTAAAATCCCTGATCATTTCATTCCACCCACTACAGTTTTTGTTGCATATTTGAGCATGGATTGCATCGCAGACCTGCCATAATGTACTAAAGGATGGAGCAGTGCCAGCTACTGTTTTGGTCCCAACAGCAAACCTGCAACCCACGAGTAAGTGTTGTTACTCATTTCAGATGTGAAGAGGGTGATGCATAAGACTCTTAAGTGTACCTTAGGAAAAAATGGCCTCTTTAGTTCTGTAGTTCTAAACGTTACAGAGAGAGTGGAATATTGTGTATAAATAGTGAAAAAAAAAAATAATATTGTCAGCGATATATATTTTCTGAAATACCTCTGTATTTACCTATTCACATATTGTTGCAGAAAGCCTTGGCTGTTTACATCAGCTCAAAGCCACTACTTTACAGCTGTCTTTTCTTACAGAAACTCCAGTTCAGATTTATTTTCGGTACAGTCTAGTTTAAATTGCTTTCATTAGTTGTGAGGAAAACATTGCAACTGCAAGATTCTAGAAACATCTGAAGATCTGATTGTCCTGGATGTCAAATATCATTAGCTTTAAATATATTTAGAAGAAGATCGGTGCATTGTTGGGGGAGCTAGTTTTTAAACACATAGCTTTATATCTAATTCTATAATTATCTAAATTGATAACTTAAAGGGATAGTTCACCCCAAAATGAACATTTTGTCATCATCTCATTTTGTTCCAAAACGTGTATGAGTTTTTTTCTTATGTTGAACATAAAAGAAGGTTTTTTTCAAGAATGCTGGTAATCAAATAGTTGATGGTTCCCATTGACTTATAGTTGTATTGATTGCGGCATAAACGTTCGGATCCATTTGCAGACTTTTATTGAAGGACATGGTCAAAACAGGCAGGATCAAATTAACAGGCAAACAGTAACAGCGGAGGCGAGGCAGAATCGTGGTCGTGGTACACAGGCAGGTGGTAAGCAGGCAGCAAGCAATCACAGAAACGGGGTGCACAGACAGAGATCAAAAAACTGGAAAAAAAAAACACAGGAAATGAACGCTTAGTAATGGCGACGGAGCAAATCAAGACTTCACGTTTGACTGTTGTGTGACTGTGCTATTTAAGCAGTGTGTGATGGGTGTGGTGATGAGCTGCAACTGACGGTGATGATTACAAGTGCTAGCAGGTGTGGGTGAGCAATGCATGATGGGAAATTGAGTCTGTGTTTAACTGAGTCCAATGGTGGTGTGAATGGTGCAATGGTGGATGGGAAATGGAGTCCAGAAGTAAACTAAGAGTCCTGTGTGAGTGGATGATAAATGCCTTTAGGCAGGGCTTGAGGGCACTTGTGACAATAGTATTCCTTTCCCTATGCTCCCTTCCCTATATTTCTATCTTCTTTTGTGTTGAAAAGGAGCAAATTTATACAGGTTTGGAACGACATGAGGGTGAGTAAATGGTGACAGCATTTTCATTTTAAGCCCAAAAGCCAAAAGGAACTCAAACAAGTAAACTGGTTAAAGTTAAGACTGTACAGACTGATTGATTCAACTGACTGAATCAGATTTATGTCTGTATGGCAGGGATTTTACTTAACTGCTTTGGGAGAAAAGATATAAGGAATATATGTTTAGGAAAAAAATTACTTGTCACGAAGGGCATTTTAATAACCTAAAGAACCCTTTCTTATATAAATAGCCATTTGTGCTGTAGAAAGGTACTATGGATATGAAAGTTTCTTCATGGAAGCATAGAAGCCAACAAGGAACCTTTATTTTTTAAGTTTACAGGAAAGGCTACATTATTTTTTAAAACGACTGAACTACTACTAGGCAATTTGCTAAGGTTAAGTTTTGGTTAAGTCCTTTCGGTAAGGTTAGCTAATTCTTGACACTGGTTTGATGCAACTAGCTCATTTTCTCTTGGAAGTGCTGTCACAGCAGAAACATGCTACAGTAGATGCTACCAAGAACTGACGACAGATGGATGGTGAATGAAATGTTAATGGATTCAAACTCCTTACCCCATGTCTGGGCACCATTACAGAGATAGCGAAGTGAAAACATCAACTGCAAAAATGATTGAATGTCACAGTTAAAAGTCAAAGAAAAACAAAACGTGTAGAGAAAACAAAAGCAACATAATAACTATATCACTCCTTATTTTGGAGCTTGGCATATTGCATCAATGCATGTGTTATTTCATACAACGCCTCCTCCTTTTCCTCCTGACAGTACCACGCCTCCACCTCCTTGTCTTTCTCCCTGCGTGCCTTCCCTTGCATTACTCTTGGCCAGTATTCCTGCCAAGACTAATGATTGCACATGGACAGTTTTTTTCACACCCATGGACCTGTTAGCATTTCTAGCCAACGCATAAATATACAGCACTTTCATCATATGAGCATTCTAAGTCATGCTTCTTGCACCTTTTGCAGTGTTTTGCACTTTCATTGTAACCATATCAATATTGTAAGCAAAATCACAAACACTTTGTGACAAATGCACTAAACCCACAAAAGGGCACCAATGTAACCTCACTAATTTCATGGACTGAATTAATTTATCATTACACTTTAATGCAATTCGAATACAGAAAGACAAAGGCAGTTGCCTTTTTTTTAGCAGAAATGTGAAGTCAGTATTTTAGGATATAACAGTCATTTTGTAAATGAAATTTCTTTCATTTCATGCACATAATGGTGAATATATACTTTCGTGGATAACAATGCTGTGGAAAAAATACCAATCACATCACAAAATGCTCAGTCTCTGAATAAGATACATATTTCATCCATTAAAGGGGTTGTCTGTATTATCAAGCCCGCAAAATGATACCTTCCATTTCATGATACAAAATTTCACAAAATGCATTTTGTCCATGAAATGATTGTTCTGTAAATGCATTTTTTGATGCGAAATACCCCCAAATGTGACCCTCATTCCTAAAATAGGCTAGGCAGATATATATTATTGTGTCTAGACTAAAAAAAGAGTAAAATATTATCTGAAAAAAAAAAAGACGATAATTATGATTAATCAGACACAACCGATAATAATGCAAAACTATTTTTATTTATATTATTTTCTTACATTTTTAAGCATTGACAAAATACATACATGCTGTAAAGTATGGCAGATAATAATAGCCTGCTGCATCCAAGAACTCAGAACTAACAGTCTGTAAAAGATCTGGACATGAACTGAATTCAACACAGATTTCATGGCCACATTTGCACCATTACCCGATTAACCTTTATTGAACTGGACGTCAAAACAATACAAACAGCACATGCAAATAAACAGTGTTGCCAGTGGTGGAGTTCATTCTCTTTGAATCCCCCCTCGATACCGTTTAAGACCTACCTTCGTCATTCTTACTGCCCAACATTATATTTCAAAAAAATCAATAGCCTTGATTTATCAGTTTAAAATTGAGCCGAAATGGAAATTAATGCTCTCATGTGATGCTGAGCTTTTTCAACAGGTTGTGGCGGCTTTGCATAATAAATTGCAGGGCTTAGCAGACATGGCCAATTGATTAGCAAATTAAGTGGCGTTCGGTTATGTGTGCGCAGACAAAGGCAGGTTTTGGCGCCTGGCAATAGCAGTCGGAGATTTTGACTGATTGTTATTATTAGTGAATTTCAGTCACGCAGCACGATTTATCAGCACCGCTGTAGCATCCTGCTGACAGGACCTCTTCCTCTCCAGAAACACAGCATTAGCGGTGGATCTGTACCTCCGTCTGACTCACCCTGTCTCTCCCTCCTGCAGGGCCTCACGTGAAGTGAACAGACCGAATGAACGCTGCTGCCAGAATACTTCTGCTTCGTTCCCATATCCATGCCATAATGTTTGCCATCTGAAAGGTATTTCATTATTTAGCATGAACAGCCAATTACAGATGTAAATTCCGAAATGACACTGATGAGCATTGGACTGCATTACGTTTGACGCTTAAATCTGACATTTCATGCCGGGGCTTAATTATATAAGAATCTGAGGCAATCCTTTTCACCGCAGAGGAACCCCACTAAGCTCCCAATACCCCATTGATTGAAATGATAATTGTCTGTTTGCAGAAAGAGCCCAGGTGCAGTGACATTCTGCTGGTTTACCATGAGCATCAGAATTGCCCAATCAAGGCAGTGCTCCAGCTGACAGACCTGGTGAGGAAATTACTAACACTTGAGCAACAGATGGCTTTGGCCTCCACACAGTCTGAGTGGCCATCATGGATGCTCCAATTGGGAGGGTTTTGGAGGAATTCGCTCTCTGTTGGCTTTCTAATACAGGCTGTGGTTACAGTTTCATCAGCGTGGGGTACAGTAATTTGATAACACATCTAGTTGATGTTATTGAAGATATGGTGGAATAATGCAACACTTTATCAGTAATGTACTAAAATATAAAGTGTTGCTGTTCAATCGTAATTCCACAGTAGGCAATGAACATTATGTATTTTCCCTGAAACTACTGGAAAATGTTTGCAAGAGATGAAAGGGCCTGGCAGACTCATTTTACTCCTGTAATCTGATATATTTCTGAGTGACACAGGATACTCAAGTAGAAAAAAAAATATAGAGCGGAACTGTCTGCAATTGATTGAATCATGAAAAGTGGGCTTACTTACCAGAATGGAACCAGGTGGTTGGAGCGGATGGTTTGAAAAGGATTGGTGATGTCAGCTAAAAGGATCATGATTCAGAGGTGAAATAAGTTGTTACATTTTTATGAAAGACTACCAAGACAAGCAGTTTTTCTTTAGAAGAACGTACACTGACGAATAACACACAATAAGACCTGGTGTGTGTGTATTAGGAAAATAAATAAGATCAATTTCATTTTGCCTTCCAGTATTGCTGTTTGTTTATTGACCATGCAGGCAGTGAAGACTGGGGACTTTTAATTTGTTGCATCTGAAAGAAGCAAACACAGGTAAAATATCTGAATGAATAGAGAAGGTAATTTATGGAGAAACCTGTAAGCTAGACTTTTAAAAACAATTTACATGGGGAAGGAACTTTATTTGGGATTTATAACTCCAGATGGTCTCAGATTCAGGGACTTTTACCTCAATAAACTCCTAATTTGTGAATAGTTACAGTAATAAGATCATTGTTAAGTTTAGGTACTGAGTATGATTACGGAGGTAGAATATGTGCTTTATAAGTACTATTCAAAAGCCAACATGTTAATAATTGACATGATAATAAGCAACTGAGAATTGGTCCCTGTACTAAAGTGTTACCCAGTATTGTTAAAAATTTATGTAAATATGTATATATGTTTATTTTAATTTATTAAATAGTATTTTTTTTTGCCTTTGCCGTGTCTGAAATGCAGTAAATTGTACTAGTATCAAGTCTGTGACAGTGAGTGTGAACCTTGAGGTTACGTGTGGAATTAAATGGGGTTAATTGCTTGTAATTTGTGTGACATTTACCAAAATAAAGTGTAGGACAATCTGAGTTTACTGTGTTTTACTCAAGCTGCAATAAAAACATAATGTTTAAAGTTGTAGTATAGGCACAATCTCTGCCCTTGTAGGGTAATGTGAGCTGTGTGTAATGTAAGTGATTAAATCAAGCGTCTCTCTTAGTGGTCGATCAATCCTCTCTAGTTTGCCCAGCCTGAATCTGATGCTAATGGCTATTTTTGTCAGATAATGTCTACCGCTGTTTTTTTATAGTTCAGGGCTGATGGTTTGTGTCCATCTATTGATGCGCTTACTCTCAGCACTCTTACATTTTGCAGATACAGGTACTTCATGGCAGAAAAAGAGCGGTATCAGTACAGTATATAAAATGGTCTGATGGATTTTTATGGAGGACACTATGTCTTTCCCTCATTGGAAAAATTCCTTGCAGTTTCCAGGTGAAATAAATTCTAGTGAGATACCAACAGAATTCATTCATTTTTACACACATTTTGATTAATACTGATACAACAATGTATTGTATGTTTACTATAATGCATGATTTGCAGATTACATTACATTTTCATCTCATAAACAGCTCCATATGTATGGATTTTCTGGTGGAGTAAGCTTGCTTGGTAGTTCACCTGGTACAGCACTGTATGCACTGCAACCTCTCCACTCCAGCAAACTCACTCACATGAGATTGTAGCAATCTGTTAATTTTGCATGCAATTTTAAGTTAACTTTGCATACAACACCATTTCCAGGTTCAAGCTTTCTATAAGTAGCACTATAAGTAAATAAACCATGCTATATACACTATGTTATGCTATATATATGTGCTGTAATACTAATGAAAACTCATGATCATAGATTCATAATAAAATCTCCAATGGACAGACAGTTATTCATCTTTTATGAATTATTAAAATGTTGATGTCCAGGATGCCGTGAGTATGAAGAATAAAGAGTACACCATGTGCTTTCAGAAGCTTAGCTTAGCTAAAACAATGTTCATAAATTGTAGTTGAGATAGTATTGTTACCAATTGAAACAAGTAGAGGATTGGACCGAAAACAGTATTCTTTACGTTAGGGATGCACAATATTTTCTGACCAATAACGGAATGTCACTGTTGGCCTACTCCTAATAAAATGAAAGCAAAATACACAAATGATATTTAAACTGTGTTTCTGTTTGATATCATAAAATTGTGAGTATGCTTTGATTTAAAGATTTGAAGCTATAGCTTAAATGAAAAAACAAAAAACATTACAGTTAAATTAATACTTTTATATATACTAATTTATTCATTAATGAAATCTAACATTGTGCATCCCTACCTTATGTCAGAACTTAAGCAGACACCAAACCACAAAAATCCAGTCAATTCCTAATGGCCAAAATGGACATTTCTCTGCCCCACTTTTTTTTTTCTTCCATTTGAGAAGCCATTTCACTTCATAGTAGGGTTTAGGAACCGTCACAATGTGAATATGATCATCAGCTGCCACATTCACACCACATTCATCTATTTTGGACAAAATGTAACTTGCTTTTGGCGCCACTCACTTTCAAAAGTGCTATGAAATACGCAAGAATCTATGTAACATTTAGCAAAAATATTACCATAGGCACAATGGTTTAATAATGAACTTGGGCTGTTATTACAGTAGTTCTCATTTAAAACGAAAACACTTTTTGAAATTAGATTGACAACATTTATTATAATATGTCATATGACACTATTGCACATGACAGTTCATGTGTGAAAAATAGTAAATTTTAGCACTGAGAATAAGTAAAAATGACTTTCAACTGTTTATTGTTGAGTTACTGTTATTTACAGCAATTTCAAAATGAACACTTGTTGAGCATTTTCATAATTTAACGGCAGTTCTTTTTTATTTTTATTTTTTTCTTTTCTAGTTGCTACCATAATTAGAAGAACACACTGAGTGAACACAACACAAATAATGTAATAATTTGCATCAGTTCACCTGTTCATGTGGAGTTGGAATTATGTCAACGGAGATTCTCCATGGTATCGCACACACCTTTGTTATGAATCCAGAATACAATCCAATCAGATGCTACAGCTGATGTGAGAGCTCAGAGAATTCTGGTCATAGTCACACGGTCAGGGATTAAAGTATGTGTGCAGCTTAAGGTTAAGGTGGGCCACACATAGGAGCGAAGAAAAAGCAGCATGTGTGAATTTGTGAGAACTCCAAGGGCACTAAGGCAGCTAATCCCTCTGTGGTTTTTCCACAGCTTCTCAGAACCATGAAAAGTCTTTCAATCTTTAAGGGAGTCATTGGGAGTTTTCATGTTCTCCCGGTTGGAGGTGGGGTGGTGCAGCCTGGCAATCACAACATAGCCCACTTACACCAGGTGCTCAGGGGGATATTGTGCACATCTGCTGTTCAGCATAGCTTGCCTTTGCCCTAAGCGTCCTTCACTGCTTGCTCTGATGGTGGCTCTTGCTAAATGCGGAGGTTGTTTGCTTTGAAAGATGCATCTTGGAGTTTTGAAGAGGTGGAGGTACCTACTCTAGTACCTACTCTAGTGCGATTACAACAAGGTCAGACCCATCTTCATGGGTTTGTGGAGGTCGCCCAAATGCAGAAACTGGTGGCTTTGAAGAGGGCTCTGTAGTCATCTGTTCCTCAGCATTCTCAGCCTTCTAGACAAGGTCATTTTGTCAGTCATTGCGTAGGATGATAAAAAGCCTGTCCTCACTTAAAGCGAACCACGGGCTCTGCCAGCAATGCTTGCCCCCATTATTATGAGAGATTCCTCAGAGATAGAATGAAATCTTTCGTTATTGACCTTTTCAGTCTCAGAATGTTCTATGGCATTCGCCGTGTTGTGATGTTGTCTTGAAGGCGCTTCAGATGCTCTCCGGCTAAGCTGAGGTGCTGCAGGTCAGGATGGAAAGCCACGTTATCTTTTCCAAGGCTGTAATTTATGTGTCTTTGTCCTTAGCAATATATAAACATCATTTACAGAGAGTTTTCATGGAGAGCTGCAGTAGATCGAAGCTAGATGACAGATAATGTCTGCTTATTTCTTGTGCTTGTTATCGTAATTTCAGATCAAAGTGACATAGCACATAGGAGCGTCATTTATATATATAAAAAAATAATCTAAAACACACATGGCAAGTTCTTAGAAATAGTCTTTTTGTTCATTTGGTTTATTTTGTTTAAAGCTTTTTCAAGCAAAGTTTCAATTTAACAACTTTAAAAATGTCATGTTTTAACCACTTAAAATCTAGTATATGTGTGTATGTGTACTGTATATGTGTATATATATTGTCATCCAAAATAAAAGTTTTTGTTTACATAATTCATGTATTTGTCCTGTGATCGTTTATTATATAAATACACACACATTCATTATCAATTTTGAAAATATTTAGATACTATTATATTTTATATTATATATATTAAATATATAAACAGCACATTTTTTTTATTTAAACATGCAAGTGTTTGTATTTATATAATATTATATTTTGAAGACAGTCATGAAGGTCCTCTCTTTTCTGTTTTATGCTGCTGCTTCTTCTTTTTAACTTTTGGATGTTCTTAGGTTTAATAGAGGACATATGGAGGCTTGTAGACGATTATTGTAATTCTTTTCAAGAAACTGTTTCTTCATTTCTTCATTGTGTATTTTGGACACTTGCATTGCTCTGACATTTCTGTAAATGAATTGTATGTATTTATTTATGCAACACTTTGTTGTGGTCCTTGAATCTGACTGGCTGAGAAGTCTTTCCAACCTTGAGATATTCACCCAGTATTTCCACAGGAACCATTTAAACCACTCTTGCAGCATTTCTCAGCGCATGTCTCATGGTAGATGCCCGAATCCACCATAATTTTTTCAAATACTGTTATTTCACTGAGTGGACTTGTTTAAAATTCAAATATACTTTTTTTTTCTTTCTGAAGATATCACCTATTTGAACATTAGCTTTGACGTTTTTGAAGATGTGAGCTCCAGGGCATCAGCGGTTGTTGTTCTGGAATAGCCGCTGGCTCCGATGTCTCTGTAGTTGTTAAACATGAGATATAATTTGTTTTGGGTAAATCTAATGGGCAATCTTTGGTCCCATGAATCCATTATTTGTTCCAGAACAAATAGTTTTTTCTGAGGGTAAAGTTTAATAACATTATATTTTTTATACATTAAGATTTTGTACTTTTGACTGAATTGCTTAGCATCTTAATGGCAGTTGTTGCTAATTAATTATTATTTTTTTTATTAATAACCAGTGTTGGGCACACTACTTTAAAAAGTAATTAGTTATAGTTACTTGCTACTTCTCACAAATAGTAACTGAGTTAGTAACTGAGTTCCATCATTATAAAAGTAACTAATTACCAGGGAAAGTAACTATTGCGGTAAAAAAAAATAAATAAATAAATAAATAAAAAAAGATTAAATGTCAAGCTTGGATGTCCCAAATATTAAATGTTAAATTAATGAAATATAATAAATTATTAATATAAAACATTGTACGTTTACCTACACTATTTATCTACTGACATATAGCAGTAGTCAGTCAGTCAAGAATTATAATATGATATGGCAAAAAATTGTAGGATAACAAAAATTTAACAAATTCTATCTGCTAATAACAATATAAAATTCACTGCTGGGTTCATGAATATTAATCACGTAGTCTGCATTCGCTCAAAATGATTTGCTGAAATCAAAACAGGGACGATAATAGGTGAACGCCAGCCAATGAGATTGTCTTTCACACATTAGTTCAACCCACTACCAGAGACTGGCAGTTCTTAAAGGGGACCTATTATGCCCCTTTTCACAAGATTTAAAATAAATCTCTGATGTCCACAGAGTGTGTATGTGAAGTTTTAACTCAAAATACATTACAGATAATTTTTTTAGAACCTGTTAAAATTGCCACTTTTAGGGCATGAGCCAAAACGCACAGTTTTCTGTCTTCCCCTTTAATGCGAATGAGCTGACGCTCCGGGGGAAGAGGGCGGAGCTCACGCTCCATGCTACACTTCGCTATCAGTACAAGTCTGTTCTCTTTACAAAATACACACTCGGTTTAAAAGTCAGCACTCTGACTGTACTGTGCATAAAAACACATTTTATAAATTACACAGATGGGAGCATAGGAGGATAAAAATAACTCATGGTGCCATCACTATTACAAACTTTCTAATCCCCACTTGTGATTATGAGCTTGACTAATTCCAGCGATCGACTTCACATTGCTTTCTTATGCAGTTTTAACTTCCACATTCCTGTTTATGATCATTCTGGTTGCACGTGAAGGCAGCATCAGTGAAAACAAACAGACAATGGTAACTTTAGCAACATTAGCCTTACATAGTGCCAAAAAAACTCTTTCAGGAAAGCGATATATAAAAAAAGTAACACCTGAAACTTTCTTCTTCTGGTAGTGTAGCTGGATCACGAAAAGCTGGCACTAATTCATCCTTCAGAAGCAATTTTGTGGGAAAAAAACTGACCCTTATGCACACAGCAGTCCGATGTAAAAGTTGTGTTTATGCTAATAAGGCAGAGAGCATCACAAATGGGCGGGACTTTTTCGCTACCATGAAGTAACAGTAGGAAGAATCTGAAACAGCTCGTTTGGAGAGACTGCTATTGATTTATTGATTTTATGAATAAATGAGTGGGTGGATTTTTACCATTACATGCTGGTTGTTTTCACAAACTGCAGCCACACAACTATGTTCAAACACCTTATAAAATTGATTTTTGCATAATAGGTTCCCTTTGATAGCTGAAGAATTTCAAAGGAAATTCGTTATTTTGACAGGAAAATACAACAATGAATATTGTTTACATGTAGCTCGTCAAGTCTGCATGTTATGAAAGACTCTCTATATCTTTCTTTGCATGTGTGAGACAAAGAGCCGGCGACCCGTGCACCTTCACAGTTTATGGCATAGACATATATAGATGCCCCATTGGACCGCTCCAGGCATGTAGATGTGGCCGCCATGTTGGAACAGTGACATCATTCACCACACAGAGCCATTGAGCCGTTCTGTTCAGGATTGTGGAATCTTTCAAATATTCAGTTATTACTATGGTGAACGACGTCAAGTCAGACCGCAACAATATCCGAATGGCTTATGTATACGTGGCCCACAGAAACTATGGTCTATGGTTTATGCTACCTCAAATAGCTACTCCAAATAGATACTATAGCGCATCCATTCAGATGGACTGAAAAATACAATTCTAATAATATTATAATAAATTATTGTAAGGCCACATGTTATTGTCAGTAACCGTAATGGCGTTGTAATGGGGGAAACAGCAATTCATTTGATTGCTCGCTACTGAAAAAATAACGCAGTTGTTAATGCTGTTTATTTATAACGCTGTTATTCCTCATATATGGTGAAGTATTATATATAGCAAGTTTCCATTTAAAGTTATTTTTATAAAATGTTTAGCATAGAAGAGGTGGGTTCTGGCATGGCATGTAGGAATTTTGTCTATTTTAATAAAATAAGCCAAAAGAATGAGTGCCACATCATTGACTAACCCCAGATTGGACCTTAAAAAGCGAAATCAGCAAAAGATCGCTCGTGTTTCTTGTGCTGAATCCAGACCAGTTAATGCCTGTAACTCCACCAATATTTCACACAATGCATGCTATATTAAATAGTGAGATTCACTCCATAATGACCCTGGCAATAATTACACCATTCCAGTCTAAGTCCAGCTGAGAATGAAATTGCTTGCACCTCCAAATTACTCATCACTGAAATGTACAGTCTTTTCGCCTTACGGAGGCACAAGGTCAGACATCACGATAAATCAACTAAAACCTCAAAGGCTTTACAATAAAGTCTGCAAAAGGGTTGCTTGTTTAAAACACTGTATATCTGTCAAAGTTAGCAATGTTTAAACAGATTATTATTTCATACAAGCTATAAATAACACAACTGGTAATCATTCATAATAAGTCTTGTGGCACATTAGCAGTTACATTGGATCTCTTCCACCATTTACAAATTAAAGAAATTAACAAAAAACATTTTTTTCATAGCCAGTTTTACTCAAAGCAAAGTTGAAATATTAATTTAAAATCTGAATGTAGGAGGCCAGGAATAAACTGAACTTTAATATCTAAAAGTGGTGCTTTTAGTTATTCAGACTGGATTTTCTACTGTTTATTTATGTACTGTTTTTTTTTTTAATGTACTCTTTATTTCTCTCTCTCTCTCTCTCTCTCTCTCTCTCTCTTCTTTATTTTAAGAACATCCTGAAGGTTAGGCATTATTGGGCTGAGGCTTAGGGGATGTGAAAATCAATACAATTAATTGCTGGAGTTTATCATGCTCTTTGATTTTTTTTATTATTATTATTAATTAACATTATATTATTTATAAAGAATTTAGAGTTTAAGGTTATAAACCTTTAGGCTTTTTGGAATAGATGGCCCTCAACCAACAAACCTGATATTACTTCCCTTGGTTTTATTACTCATCATTAGCAGACTTTTTTTTTTTTTTTTTGTCATCCAAAGTGATTTACATTACACTAATTGCATGGACACCGCCTCTGGAGCATCCTGGGGTTAAGTGCACTTTTCAACACCACAACGCTCACAATGGTGATAGGAGATCTCATTAAGTCTCAGGTTCATGGGCAGTGCTCTCTCTAAGCTGCATGATGTGCGGGTGTGCACTTCTGATGTCGCTCCCACATAGACCGAAAGACAATCTGTGCAAAAACTCAGAAATGTGTGGAAAGAAGCTTTCTTCAGTTTGAAATTTCTATGAAATTATAGCTAAATGAATAGGCTGTGTTTCAGCTGGAGTCGATCCACATGTCTACTGATTCGGCATGGAATGGAAACTGTGCGAAGTCTTATGCATGGAAAAATTCAGCACATATTAATTCAAATAAAGACCACATCCTGGAAGAGTATGGAGGTTGTCTGTTCTTACTGGCAGCAAATGACAAACATACAAACTCACAGTGGCCATATAATACTGTATTTTTTGTCTCTCTCTCTCTTCCTCTCTCTCACTCTTTTTTTTTTTTTTGGTCATTGTGTCTGTATGCCCATTTTAAATAGTTTTTTTTAATGTTTTTGAAAGCCTCTTATATGTTCACACTTTATTTAAATTTATTTTTTTTATATATATTTCTAAAAAATACAGTAAAAACAGTAATATTAAGTGAAATATTAGTAAAAACATTTTTTTTTTTATGTTGTAAAATGTAATATATTCCTGTGATGCAAAGCTGCATTTTCAGCAGTCATTACTTTAAAACATTTATTATTATTAACAAACAGTTGAGCTGTTAAATAAAAGTTCAAAAGCACAGGATTTAATTGGAAATATATATTTTTTGTAACATTTTAAATGTCTTTATAGTAATTTTTTGACAAATTTAATGCACATTTCCACATTATATATGAAAGTGCGGGTCGGTCGATGGTAGGGTTGCCAACTCCCTGAAAAATAAATAAGGGACACATCGCTGGCAGGGCCGGCCAACCCGATTGCTTTCAACCTTCCCAGCGTGGTGAATTTTGTTTAGCCCTTTTTGTGTGTGAAACAATTTTTTAACTGTTTGACTTGAACCTGATTTAAGTAGATGCATATAGGGGTGGGAGATATGGAAAAAATATATCACGATTTTTTCTGGGGAAATCACGATTCAATTCGATTTAATCCCAATTTTTTTTCCAAGTTGTTTTTTTAAGACTATTTTGCAAATTACAGAGGTATGGGTGGCCGATATGGCAAAAATATCATATTATGATTTTTTTTTTTAAATATCAGGATTTTATCATGATTCTTTGTCATTGATTTTACTATTTTGCAAGTTGTCTGAGCAGTACAGACAAACT
>JAUMHE010000043.1:10316627-10332667 GCA_032359235.1 Enteromius mattozi | reverse complement strand
GTTCCCAGTGGAAAACCCCCCAAAAGTGAGCTGTACTGAACCGTACCGTACCGTACTATGCAGTGGAAAAGCGCCATAAGATCACGACAGTGAAACACAGACACATAGAGTCCACAAATGACAGGGGAACACTGACTGGAATCATAACAATAACGCATACTATATTATCGATTGTTTTCATTCCCTTGGATTTTATTCCCTTAGTGAAACTGCAGATAATTCATTTAAACAACATGCATTTGATTTTGTTTTTGCTCAAAATGGAAAGAAAAATATTTCTATAAACAAGGGCTGGCCGGGAATTTTCTGTTTAATGTGAGATTATAATCGAGGTAGCCAATCAATGGTCTGAAGTAATTAGAAATCACAATATCCTCAATTTGATTAGAGGCACTTACTGGCGGTTTTCAGCAGCGTGTGCAGCGAGAGGAACCGAGAGAAAGGGGGAGAGGGAGCAAGAGAGAGGCAGAGTGCTTGGCTAAATAGAGTGCTTTCAGAGCAATGGGGTCTGCTCGAGAGGCTTGCCAGCGGAATTTAATGTCTGTAAAAATTTCTTTTGATATCGCTCTCCAATACAACATTCTACTTTCATTTCTTCAAAGGAGAGCATAACTGGGACATCTTGGCATTAAATGCAGAGATTTCCGCTGAGCAAGAGTACAAAATCACAGGCTTTGTAAAGATCCGAGTGCACAGTAACCAAAACAGGACGACAGCTTCATCAGAATTTAACAGACACACTGTCATCTTTTTTTGCCTGCGTGTACGAAGTATTATGAACAAAAGTTAGTCTGACTAATTATTGCAAAAAGTTTTCTTTTTTTAAAAACTTTAATTTCAGTCAGACTGAAAAAGCAATTTGCCTTTTTAAAATATCATGTAAATGTTTGTCTAGCAGTCTTGGCTTTATGTTTTTAAGCACTAAAGTGCATAACATTGACATACTGCAGCGTCTCAAAGTTTTTCCATATGAAAAACTTGTTATTCTAGGCCTTTATATGTCTGCCCATTACATTTTTCATATATTCTTTTTTTTACGGTTATGAATATGTTTAGGTTAGGTATATCTGTAAAATGGTAAAAATTCAGCTTATATATCTTCATGTTAAAGAAAGATCTGTGAATATTTTGCATTCTTTAGTTAAATAGTTTAGTTACATATATAATAGCCTTTATGTTGAGATGTTGGTGAGTCAAAGTGAAGGAAGGAAATGGAAATGTAGATCTAATCACAGCCATTTTACTTTATTAAACAATAAAGCAATACAGCAATAAACCAGAAGGCACTCCAACACAGGAGAAAAGCTTTTACAACCGCAGCCTACAAGACCTCAAACTAAAGTAAACGCTAGGCATAAATATACAACAAAGGTAACAAATCTAAAACAAGGGGCAGGTGAACATAATTTGTGAACAGAACATCCAATAAGAAGTGGGTGCATGGTGAACAACAAAAATGTAAAATGAAACGCATTTTTTAAACGTTTTTTGGGAGCCAACAGGTTGAAGGTCCAAATTGCAGTTTAATGCAGTCTCACCTAGCAAAATGGGTGTCTTCACTTATTACATGATCACGTAATATGTAAAATATGTCAGTGCCTTTGTTTTCACCCTAGTGCACAATAGGGAGGCTTGTGACTGTCCCATTGACTACCAAGTGAATACCACTGTCAAGGCCTAGAAAAATATGAAAGACATCGTCAGAAAAGTCCATCTGCCATTAGTGGTTTACCCAACCCAGTCTCACGGCAATTCGTACCTGTAATGTTATAAAGCGATGAAAATACTTTTTGTACAGAAAGAAAGTGGTAGGCTATTTACTTGACAGTCACAAGCCTCCCGGTTTCCATCCAAAGTATCTTAAACTGTGTTCCAAAGATGAACAAAGCTTTTTCAGGTTTAGAGCAACATGGGGGTAAGTGATTAATGATAAAATTTTCATTTTGGCATAAAAATAATGACAGTGTTATGTTGTGTCAGTCGTCATGAAGTATGATTGTCATTACCAATTAAAATGGTGTTTATTTAATGTGTGGATTTTTACACTGATCTCATGGCAATTTGTACATATTTTATTAGGTGTAATGTCCACATCTAACCCATCACAGAAATCATGCTGTATAGCACATGCAAATTTTATGAGCACACACTTTCTCTGGATTTGAATCTTGATCGCTTGCTCAAATGATTACATATCATCGTACAACGTGCTACCAACTGAGCTACATGAAACCCAAGTTATAATGCAGATAAAAAAGTACAATACATTAATATGAAAATGTCCTGTTGCCGATGGGGGCACAATTGTATTATATGCTCCGATGGGTCAAATTTCATGGGTTTTGGTTGGAGGACAGGTTGGTCAGACCTAGATGTTACAGTTTCTCCATCTATCAAAACATACAAAAATGTGTGTTGTGTATGTATAAATGTTGCGTACTAATACCACCATATAATAAACAACGAGATAAGTCTGTAATGTCAGTTTTGTTATTGTTAACCAAAAATAAAAATATAAAACTACACTGTTATTCAAAATGTAAATAATAGAAACTGGTAAACATAATGCAAACGGGCAAAGGTTAACAATGCTTGCAATTAATTTGATTGATTAATCTGCATGTCATGTAATTAATTCATTTCTTTTGAGTCAATTCAACCCTAGTTCAAAGACATTATACTGCTAAAGCTCCACAAAATACTAGCTGATAAACAGATGTTTTGAAGTCACAGCAAAGGCAATCTTATTCAGCTCCAGCTCTCTCTCTCTCTCTCCAGACTGACATCTGACAAGCTTGTCAAAAGCCGCTGTAATTCTAATCCTCAGTCGTGGCTGGCACAGTGTGTCAGGTGAAAATCGGAAAGCCCAATTGCTGTATTGAGATGAAAAGCTGCCCACCAGCTGCGACCACTGGATCCATGCATGTTCATTGAGACCGACAGTAGTCACATTGTTTACAGGACAGTGAAGCCAAACATGAATGCAACAGATGTAACATGCCTTTTTATAGTTTCCTCAGAGCTTTGATTCTTTGTGTACTTGAGCCTTGATCTTAACGTATAGATTTGGCTGATAAGCATCGAGGATGTGAAAGCAATGTAAATGACCAATTCAAATTTACATTCAGATCACGTATATGTCCAAGACAACATTAATGGCATGTATAAATGCCATGGGCAGCGGATTGTTTCTTTCCACTGGTTGCTAAGTAACCTTGGTGCTGTAAGTGTGTGATTAGGTTCTCCTGAGCATCAAGCGAAAACTCACTGGATGCTCAGAGCATTTCATATTCCAGTGTGAATCCTTTTATTTATTCTGTTGTTATATTTAATTGAGGACTAGTTTTGTAAATAGAGTGGGCTCTAAAAACCCCTTGAGGCCTACAAAGATAAATTAAACAAAAATAAATAATCGCTAATCAACCAGCTTGTCAAAAACTTTTGCTTGTTTATAGTATTTATGTGGTTTTAGAAGCAGTTTAACTGTAGTGACATGTAATGTGTAAAATAAACAATCTAAATAAATATTAATGATAAAATTATTGTTTCATATTATTTCTTATAATGTGTATTTTTTTTCTGCAAATTTGGGACTGGCCTTCATAAAGGGGGCAATAGCTTTTAAGAGTCTATTTTCCTCTGAAGCCTTAAAACAGCTTTCTATGTGGAAGAAATTTAATTTTCACTGTGCATTCATTAGACTTTATTGAAGTAGTAACAATGATTTCTCAGTAGGATCTTTTTAATGAATCAGTTGTCCAAATGATTCAAATCAAAACTGACTGGTCTGGTTTCCTAACTCACTAAATCAATGATCCGGTAATAGTGGTTAAATGCTTGCTGATTGTCAGGGAACAATGACTTAAATTTCCCTCTTTTCCTCGGGCATTGTATGACTTCAGAAGAATTGCAATGGAGTGTTTCTGCTTTCTCAAGACTGTGACAGAAAACAGCCGTTTTAATGGGATGAACTGTGTTTAAACACAGCTTGAGTCTCTAATTATTTGTTAATGAACTTTGTTCCACGTTATCTGGATTTTGCAGCAGCGTGAAAAAAAATAACAATAAAAAAATAAAAAATAAAACTAAAGCTGCAGTTGAGAGAGAGAGGAAAAAAGTCATGCTGTTCTTGGAAACACAGCACTATAGGATATAATAAGCTCAGGATTCATGTAAGCTTGTTCAGCAGCAATACAGTAAAACACATCAACAGCAAGACAAACCCAGTGCCCATAGGATCCATTTTGGTGTTTAAAGTAAAGGGTCATTTCACCAATATTTATTAGGCAGAGTCCCAATTCTCAAGAGTACTGAATTGCATTTTCAATGCCTTTTTAAGTTGAGCTTTCTATAGTACTGAGAAAGTGCTTATATTGACTTGCTAAGAGCTGCATTGTTTAGGGAGCATGTGCATGAAGGACACAGCAGTCTCTTTGATAGGTTGATGTTAAAGCTCCTTCTTTGATGGTCAGTGTGACCTCTAGATTTAACCACGTGCAAATCATTGACTATTCCTCTTGATGTTGAGCAAACAAACCGTAAGAAAGACTGTCAAAGCCAAGAGTCTAGATTGACCGGTCAATAATTAAAGGATTACAAACAAAGAATAGGTAAACAAGTAATGTATCTGAATGTAATTCATGAGAACAAATGACTGATTTAGACATGATGAGGAAGATAGTAACACTAAGCTAAAAAATGTTGGTTGTACAAACACATGTACAGTGTTATAGCACCATATTGTATTGTGACATTCTGTGACAGCGTTGTATTCCACATGGTGCATGACACCTGACATACAGTAGAATTTTTTTTATTTTTTATTTAGTTTGGTTCTGATAGCTGTGATTTGTTTCATTGGTTGCATCAGTGCCTTTTTTTTTGTAAATACATTTCTATGGGGAGATATCCACCTCTCATAGCAAAGAAAGAAAGAAAGAAAGAAGGAACCAAATAAAAAGATAGGGTCCCACTTTATATCAAGTGACCCTAATATCTGTGTACTTACATAGTAACTATGTATCTATAGATGTGTACATGATGCGTAGTATGTAACCACAGTGTAAGTACACATTGGTACATAGTATCTACAGCTGTAATGTTTGTGTAACTACACACATGTAATAACCCATTGAATAGTATGTGTAAGTACAAATGTGCAACATGACATTGGTAACAACACTTTTTGGTCATGAAAGCACAAATATATTATAGGATTAACAGCACTTGGTAAAAAAAAACAAACAAACAAAAAAACACTTTATATTAGGTAAACAATTAAGTAAATAATTTAATGTAATTACACAGCAGCGACCTGTAAGTTAGGCTTTACATATAAATTGTAGTTGGTGTCCAGAATGTTTTATATAAACTGGACAGTTCCTGAGGAGTTACCATGTAATTACACTGCTATTACAGTGGTGCACCAACTCTACCAACTTCAGATTGAGTTAGATCTAAACCTACCCATCTCCACCCCTGGATCAAATTATTTCAATTACTCTTAAACATACTGTTGTTATAAAATGTAGTTATATAATTCCTGTTACACAAGTACTTAGTGAAGTGAAAAAAGTGTTGTTATCACTGGCCTGTTACACATTTGTATTTACACATACCATTCTGAGGGTTATAACATATGTGTAGTTAGAGAAATATTACAGCTGTAGATATTATGTACCAAAATGTACACTGTGGTGACATGCTACATACACATCTAGTTACTTTGTAAGTACACAGGTAATGGCCACTTAATATAAAGTGTGACCAAGTAACCATATTCTGTCTTGTCTGTTGGCACGTTGTCAGTTTCCTCTGTGGTGTGATGTATTTTTTAACTGTCTGTTATAGCGCTTTTAGATGTAGCAACAGTATTCAATGTTGTGGGGCTTTATGAATGGTCAAATGATCAAATTTGTTCCTAAATGACTTTTATAAATGTTTATTTTGGACCTGTGTTGTAACTAGATTACTTGCATCTGATTATCATGGACTCTGCTTGTTTACCCTGACCATATGCTAATTTGCACTGCTCTTGGTGAATTGCGTTGGTTGTTATGGATAAGATCTGGCTGCATCTGTGTTCTTTAATTTGCGCATTGTCAGTAGATCATCGCAGAACTTTTAATTCCCATCGGTGCTGTTATGGGATTGCGGTTTTAGGCTAATTTGCCCTGTTTAGTAAATCTGGCTCTGAGTGTGTACTTATATACCATATCATATTTTAAGTTCAGAAGCTCTCACAGTATTCTGTATACATAATTATATATTTATTAGTATACAATGGTTTTCTCAAGGTTGGATTGAGCAGGTCAAATTTACCATTTGGACAGACCATGACTGCATTACAATTCTATCCTACTTGGTAAAAAGAAGATGTAACGTTTACAGCAGCACAGTGCATCACAGAGAGATTGATAAGAGATGGGATTGTAAAGAGCATCCGAATAATGTCCACTAAATGACTGGAGAGGGCAAAACTGAGAGGTCTGTTCTGCAGAAAGGAGGAATATAGGAGAAAGGCATGGCCTTGATCGCTCTGATTATTCTGATCCATAATGATGTTAAAGCAGCACTGATCCCCTGGGAAGGGTGTAGGCAGGGGCCAAAATTAACACCCGCTAAGCACCGAATGCAATTGAAAATTGGCTTTGGCAAGCAAATAAAACAGAGTCACTTTCCAGTTGGCCATTAACTTTATTAAGAACTTATTTAGTCATTGTAAAGTGAACAATTGATGTTAAAGACAAAAACCTTACAGGGAAATTTGGCATCAGAAGTTTATCTAGGATTGTGTTTTTTTTTAAATATATATATATAAATATAATACAGACGCCTAAATATAATTTTTTATCTTTGTGGACCCTGAAGGTTATTAAATGTATCCAAGATACTAATGAAGTTAAAGGAATGTTTATTATTGGAAAATAACTCAAGAAATACTTCTCTGAATTTAAATTGAGATTTAACCTGGACTGACAGCTCAGCCGTATAGTAGAGTTTCATATCAAACATAAATAAAAAAAAAAAGTGCTTGAGGCTATATTTATTAGATATCTACTAATAATAAGTCATTTTTTCATTAGCTCTTTTTATGGGGGTGAAGGTTAAAGGGTTAAAGAAGATGAGGATGAAAACGTGTATTAACTAGGCTAAGCTAAAAATACCGTGTTGGTTTTACAAACACATGTACTGTGCTATAACGGCATATTGTATTGTGACATTCTGTGACAGTAGCGTTCTATTTCATATCCCATGGTGCATGACACCTAGCATAGCAATTCTGATACTGATGTCAGGAAAAAAAAATAAAACTGATCTTAATTTAGGTTTGTTTTGATAACTGTGATTTGTTTCATTGAATGCATCAGTGCTTGCATTCATTTCTAAATAAATCTCTATGGAGAGATATCCACCTCTCATAGCAGCACTGTCCAGGTGTGGAGAACGAGATAGTAATTGGACAAAATTGAATTTAAATTATGTGAAATTGAAGTAAACAGGGGGTGTAAACCCAGTGTGAATTAATTCAGCCCTATCTGGTGGATTTCATCGTCAATTTTGTTCACTACAGGGACACAATTATTCTCTTAAGAGCCTGCAGATTTTACTGTGCTTACGTCTAATTCCACATAAAGCCTGCTTTTCCCAGCCACCAGTTTACTCTTGTTCTGTTGTAATCAAAAAGGGCTGCTCATGTAGGTTTAGGTCGTTTCAGAGCATTGCAGCATCTGTAAAGAGACATCATATTTTGGAGACATCGACTCGATGTCAGATGTTGACGCTTTGATGAATTAATTGTGGCAAAGCTAAATCAACGAGAGCTTCTCGTTGCATTTTTCCTGTGCAGGTGAATATTTTTGGTCTGTTTTTACCATCTGGTTACTTTCTGAGAACAGCTGGATGTCAGGAATAAATGCTAGCATCTTGCTTGTCCTGCGAAATATTGGCAAATGCTCGGGGATCTTCTCTACCGGGCCAATTAAGTCTTGCGTATTAGCCACACACAGGTAGCTTGTGTGACAAGTTATTGACTTGTTTACATCTTGCTGTTCCTTTTCCAATTATATTTTGCTCCTTCAATTGCTAACAATTGTGAGACTGGTCAATTACCAATATCACAAGTCTGTACATGTGGAGCTGGAGAAGCAGGGCACCACGCACTGTACATTTCACATGTAATGAGACATGCTCTCCTCCCTGTCTCTTCGTTTTACCACCTTTGCTTATGTTTAAAGATGTCTCCTGCCAGCATCCTAGCAATAAAACAAAAATCCAATTCAAAGAAAAATGTCAATACGTCTGTCTGACATATCAGTAAGTGATGCTAGTGACGTCAGTAAATTTAATATACCAGTTGAATGAGTTCTATTTATTGTAACTCAGAAATGTTCTCTATGTCGACAATGAAACCCAAAAATCCACAAATTGGATTTACTTTTAAGCAAATGAAATGCATCAGTGAGCCATTTTTTCAGTGATTTATTTATTTAATTTTCTATTCATCAAAGAAACCTAAAATAAAAATATTATCATTTCAACAAAAAAATAGTATGCAGCACAACTGTTCTCAACATAAATAAAAACATTAAATGTTTCTTGAGCTGCAAATTACAATGCAACACTTTATTTTAAGTTGTCCTTGTTATGCATGGCATGTACTTACTGTTATAATAAAAATGACAATTATATGCAAGTAACCCCAAGCCAAACCCTAATACATACCCTAACCATATACTGTAGTAAGTACTGTAGTTAATTATTGTTACTCAGTATTTAAATGTACAGTATACTTACACTGTAACAAGGATACCTTAAAGGTACTCTATGTAAGTGTTTGGCTCTTCTAAAGCCAAAAACTAACATAATATGTTTGTAGATATTTAGGAAACATGTTTTACGTTTCAGGCAGATTCTGGGCAGTACCCATTTCAACCGCTAGCTGGTAATATTACATATCGCACCTTTGAAGGGTCATGAAACCCCTCTGTTTCAGCACTGGCTGTTCACACCTTAGATCTGAAAAAGACTCCAGAAAGGAGCGTTTAAAACTGTGGAAAAGTGGGATGGTAAAGGGTGGGAACAGGGGAGAAAACAACCAATAAAACACAACACACTCATTATACAGTCAAATGAATGTTATAATAACAAAACAGAAAGAATAAAGGCAGTAACTTATTGTTTACTCTTCTTTAAATTTTCGATCTATGCAGCATTGTTTGTGGTCTATCACAATAATCGGTCATGATAGTGTTCATTAACAGATATACCACTGTTTGGCCATTATTTTTGTGTATTTTATTTGAAGAAGACATGATATGTGCATGAGCACGATGCTGGTTTGGAGCATGTGAGAATATAAAATATGAATGAAACACGTTTGCTCCGGTCCGGATATGAACTATGATCTACTCAGTGAGTGCAGCTAAACTCGTCGGGGTGTTCAATGCAGAAACCACTCTCTCATACGCACTCCACATGTTGTTACATATTAAATATTGTTCTGGTTATGTTTACAGAGATGAACTGACAGCGCAGAAGCTCGTTCATCAGATTTTAATTCTCCAAAATGTTTGCTAAGATCATATTTTTCATGTGTGTGAACACGGAACACGGAACAACATGGAAAACCAACCCCCTGCGGCCAAACTTCAGCTCTGGTTGCGTCGCAGAGAAATGCAAACAATACTCGCACCGAGAATGCACTTACTTTGAGGTATCTGAATGATACTGTGGAAAGAAGTGGTATTATCTTATGCATAATAAAACAGATATTGTTTTATGCATAGTACAGCGCAGTGTATGAGCTGAACAAGTTTGGCATAGATCATTGTATCTGATTTGATCATTAGCAACTCACTAAGGCACAGTGATATTACACAGTGCCTGTAAATGCTGGGGACTATTTTCAGGCACTGCGTAATATCATTGTGCCTGCTGCACTCATTATACGGCAGCAAAGCTCCTTGATTATTACGCCTGAATGAGAGTATAGTTTAATAAATAATAAGTAATAGGTAACAATAAGTAATAAATACAGTAGAGCATACAAAAAATGGTAAAACTCTAGTTTCAAGAACCAATTCTCACTTAACCAGTGCTAGTGTACTTATAAAGCACATGACTATATCTCTAATTCCAATATCTAAACTTAACAACTACCTTAGTTACTATTAATAAACAGCAAAATTAGGAGTTAATTGTTATTTGTTTGTTAAAAAAAAAAGAATTGGACTTTATTGGATAAATTAAAGTGTGACCTAAAATCAATAGAATGTGTGCAAAAAAATACTATAATTATCCTGCTGTTTTGGTTTTTATGAGGCATCTTTGAGGCTAACATTGGCATTTTCTTTCCTCATACATAATCTTCAGGCAATGATATCTTAGATTTCTGACTGTAGACGGGTTTCATGCAGGAATATCCCAAAGCAGCAGTTGAAACGAAAGTTCAGGATGTTAATTTGCGTCTCAGTCAGAAGGCACATGTCCTCCCTGTTATCACGTCCCACTTCATCAAGGGGCTTCACTTCCAGTTAAACTGGGTTTAAACATATAATCAAAATGTTTGTATGAAGTTCATATGCCAGTATTAATCTAACAGACCACTGCTAGTTGAGTGTCTGCACCCCTAATCCTACCCCACAGGCTGCAATCTCCCCAAACTAATTATGCCATGTCTCCATACTGCGGCTGCTCCTTTTTCAAACACGCCACACTGTGCTGATACAGACACACTTCTGTTCACCAGAGCCTCTTGCTTTCCTCCTCACCCTTTTTTTCCTTCCTCTCTATTTCTCTGAATTATGCATGCTGTTTCTATCACTCATACTCTTCCAAAGACTTTTCTGCTGGCAATTAGTAGTATTGAGGAACTGCAGAGAGAGAATACATCCCTTCTGAACAACAGATTTACTTTTGATTTGGGAAGGAAAGCGCAAATGTGTTTGTAGGTTTAAGGGTTTGTTTTGTGTCGTGATTAAAAGCTGACTCAGATCGGGTTAAGTTGCCTTTGAGTGATTGTGCTTTCCGATTCATTTTTTGTGAAATTCACAATGTTTATGAAATGTCATTTGAAAGCAAAACACACATAGTGGAGAACGGGCTTTATAGAATCATAATCCCAGTGGTGATATAGACAACAAGTGACAACTAGCTGTCAAAATGACATTGCCTGCAAGGAAAACATATATTTCAGTCAAACTGACAGCTTTACAGCAGACTTAATCAGTAGATGCTGTTGAATAGAATTAGGTGTATTGTTATTATTATTTAAGCAAATGAGTAGGTCATCCATTTTCATGGTCAGTTGAGTATTCCAAAGGTTCACCCAATCATATTTCATCAGATGTTCAAAAACACTTTTGACCCCACTATATGCCTGTAATATTTGGGTTTTTATTGATTTTTCAAGAATGTCTTCATGCTTTCCTGAGGAAAAAAAAATGATGAAAATGTGCATCAGTGGTTCTCAACTGGTGAGTTTTATCCCAAAAATATAAAGGAGGTATGTTTTTAATGGGACAACTGGAGGGAAAAACAAACAAACAAACAAATGCAAAGGTAAATGCATAAAAAAAAAACAATTAAAAAAAAGTCGCTTGTTAGAAACTAGTCAACAATTGCCAACATGGTTGGTTTGCTTCATATGCCCTCATCTTAAAAGCCATAAACAGAACTACACAAAGTAAAAGAAACTAGCATTTTCAGTGAGAATAAACCTGAGGCATGTTGACCACAATGTGTGAAATTCATTACTGGCTGCTGAGAGTTTGAAATCATTAAAATTCAATTGACCTTCAGAAACCCAAATTCTGGTTTTGTAAAACTTGTAAAAGTGTTTGAGTTCATGGCACAGTATAAGATTAATGCGTTTCAGTATTTGATTATTAAAACTACTGCTGCGCAGGACATGAGTGCAGATTTCAGGAGAGAATTAAATGAATCGGACCATCTTTTCATAGGCACAGTCAAATTTGTAGTAATTGAATCTTCCACCTGAGGGCAGTGCTAAATAATTTAAGAGTATTAAATTATAGTACCATCAATTAACAAAATTAATCATCATATCACTTTCTTCCTTACAGCATGAGGGTAAAACAAGGATACATGTATCTGTAAAGGTAGAATTTGTTGCACTTAGACGATGCAGTATGATTATTTTAATTCTTGTGCATTTTTCAGTCATTGATGGTCTCTTGGATACTGCACAACATTTCTCAAGGCTATCTGGAGGAATACATAAAATAGTGGAGGAAGACATAAAATAGAGATTATTTTTAAAAAATCAATTATCTGGCCCCTGTCAGCAGGATTTTGACAGTGTAGCCCTGGGCAAGTCTCCTTTCTATTGCTTATAGCTTTGTTATGTATAAAAGAAGAGGTTGTGTATATTGTACTGTGTTGAAAATGCGTGTCTAAAAAGAGAACGACGGAAGCTCCGAAGACTGATGTAAAGCAAGGTGCGTGCCCCAGGATTACAGAACCGATATGAATTCATTAAAAATGCACAGAGTGCTAATGGTAAGGCAGATGGAGAAAAGTGTTAAAATGGAGATTCTGTCATCATTTGCTCACTGTTATGTCGATCCAGGAGAAACTCAGAAAACTATTGGTCTCTCTTTTCCATGCACTTACAATGGGGACTAATGCTTAAAATAGGATGCTAAATCATCATAAAAGTGTTCCATATGACTCATTCTTTATAAGTCTTCTGAATCATATGAAAGCTTTATGTTAGAAACACACTGAAATGAAAGGCTGCATCGGAAATCCAGTAGGCAGAAAACAGATAACAGTGAACAGATTAGTATGTTCGAATTCAGAGTATTCATAAAACAGATTAAATAATTACTATTTCTGGGAAGATTCTGAAGTCTGCATGCAATGAACAGGTTATCTATTAGGCCACAGGAGAGGATTTTTGAATAAAGTCTGTAATACACTATGGGTTTTTTCCCCCGATTTCCCCACTATTTTACAGTCTGAACAAGTTGACGCTAGTTGAGGAAAGTCAGAGCCAGTCTGCAGATTAAAGCTGACAGATTCCACAGAAAATCGGCTAGTGTAAAATGGTCATGGACCACTTTTAGCTTCAGACATGACAAAGACAAAATGATAAATGTAGTATGTACCAAGAGAGAGTATGTGAGTTTGGATGCAGCCTACGTTATTTTTTAAATGCTATAATAACATCGATCCTGGAGTTACTTTACACATTCATTAGAGCAGGGTTAAAAACGTTTACTGAAATTAAGACCATAAAAAAAACTTAAAAAAAAAATAAATCCATTCTTGATGTGCCAAAATAATTAAAACTAATATATATATATATATATATATATATATATATATATATATATTTATACATAAACACAAAGTTACTTATCTTAAAACAGATAATATACTTAGTAATAGAAAAACAAAAACTGTTTGAGCAGAAGTAATAATGTATTAGAGATGTAGTTGCATCAGATTCATCAATGAATCATTCTTTTGAGTCTATTCTTTTTTAATGATTCAGTTGATCCAGTTCACAGTGCTTGTCTGTATGATTCATTCAAGGAATTGACTAATTGGTGAACAGTAATTATTTCTTCTAATTACTGTATGAATTATTTCTTCTTTTGTGAATTCTATGAAGGAAAGTAAATCATTCAGGTTTGGAACAAGTAACTGAATTTGAATTTTTGGTTGCACTTTTCTTTAATGTGACACTTTCTCTAAGTGACATGTAACATTATCATTCATTTCTCCGTAGGTTAGTCATTTCCATAAGGGTGGAATGAGATGAAATGGGTATTTTGCACTGCAGTTCACATTAAATGTGGTATTGATCTACACCCAGTACGCATGAATATAAGTATGAGGGAGAGAGTTGGAAACTCACAAATGATCCATAATTAACTCCTCTCTGCCTGTCCTCCTCCTCTCTGCAAATGATTTGCACTTGATTTCCTGCTGTGCCTGTAAAAGTCTGAAGTTATGGACCGTGTTTGTGAATTCACACACAGAAACACACAGTAATATGAGATCAAGACACTCAGAAGATGGTCTGCTCAAAGTGCATATTGTGTTCATTTGGGAACAGAATTTTTTACAGATCTGTATCAGCTCTTTCTGTACTGAATCACTTGAGATAACAGATTGCGAATTTCGACACACTATTATGTGCAGGGTGTCAACATGAGCTGTTTATTTGTTAGTATAATTTTTCAGTCACATCAGGATTTTATTAAAGAATGTGCAGCACAAAACCCATTGGGAGGTCCCACCATCACACAATGCCACATGGTAAATAAAGATCTGAAGCTGCAATATCAAAGCCTTCCCTCGCCGCAGTCTGCATTACCATGGGACATCTACATAAATCTGTGCAGAGCTTACTGTGAGGAAACAAGAGAGCCTCATTACATTTTTTTTGTATAGATAGCTATATATTTTTCGCTAGTTCTTTCCTCTGTAGGTGATCCCATTTGCCACAATGATCTCAGGGCTGCGTGTAATGCAAACAGGGCTCGCAATTTCTCCGTCTGTTGAGTTCTTCTTGTGCGCTCATTTACGTTGGGTTTTCATATGCTCCCATAATGTAACAGCTGGCCCAAAGGTTTTCATTTTTTATTGATGTGCTTTAATAACATATTCCCTACTGCATGCAGTAGCATAATTTGTTCCTTTGGTTTGAAGGCATCTATCAGTTCTCTTTGTCCCATATGTGCAATGCTTTCCCTCTTGAGAATGCTAAACCTGTTACTGTTGACTTTAATTCCAGCACCTCGGGCTCTGCAGTTCACTCTTGAACTCTCAAAATGATCATCTCTAGATACAGTGTGAAGAGTGTTGCTGAATGAGTTCACTGATTCAAATTAAAGGAAAAAAAGTCAATATTTTGCTTTTGTCTTTGAGGTAAAAGTTGCCTTTTAAAGGTAAATGCAGGTAAAGCTTTTAGAGCAGAGCTGCACGCTGAAAACAGGCATAACCCAAACTGAGCTGGTCTTAGCTGGTGTTAGGCAGGTTTTGGGCATTTGGTCAGTGTGGGAAAGGTATAAAAATATATATTTTTTTACTTTACACCAGGGGTAATCAAACTTGATCCTGGAGGGCAGATGTCCTGCAGAGTTTAGCTCCAACTTGCCACAACACACCTGCCTGGAAGTTTCAAGTATACCTAGTAAGACCTTGATTAGCTTGTCCAGGTGTGTTTGATTAGGGTTGAGCTAAACTCTGCAGAGGCCCTTCAGGACTAAACTTGGTGACCCCTTTATTAGGACATTAAGACAGTCATTCTAACTTTTTCTTACTTACTTTTACTTTATCCCAAAAAAATAAATATCATAATCAAGTTGCTGTATGTATTTATTGATTGACTGATTGATTGAAAAATTAAAGGGTAACTTTACAATAAGGTTAGTTAACATTGGTTAACAACATATAAGTAAACATGAAATGAGAATGAACAATACTTCTACATCATTTATTGATCTTATTTACTGTTAATTTCCTTAGTTAATGTTAATTTCAGCATTTACTAATGCATTATTAAAATCAAAAGCAGTATTTGTTAACATTAGTTAATTCACTGTAAACATGAATAAACAATGAACAATGTCTAGGTTACGTACGTAACCCACGTTCCCTGAAGGAGGGAACGGAGACGTTACATATTTGGAAAAAGGCCAATGAATATTGGAGTGCAATAATCACAGCCAGGTGCACCTTATCACAGCGTGAGTATAAGAGAGCCTGGCTTGATTCCACTTGCAGGTTTTCGCTGAGGAGCCGAGTCGGCGTCAGCGCGACCCAGGGTCGTGGCAAGAGGATGTAACCTCCTTCAGGGAACGTGGGTTACGTATGTAACCTAGACGTTACCCTTTCAGTCAAATCACTTCGACGTTACATACAGACCCATGGAAAAGGCCACGACCCTGAGGCCACGTTACGCGGAGACAGCGGTGCTGACAGGCGGGCAAGCGTGTCAGCAGGAGAGTCTGCACGTAACCTTCCCAACGCCCTGGGGGCCAAATAGGGGCCCCGTCGGGATG
>JAUMHE010000043.1:10256214-10278070 GCA_032359235.1 Enteromius mattozi | reverse complement strand
ATGCCTTCAGTGAGAATCTACCAATGTAAATGGTCATGAAAATAAAGAAAACACATTGAATGAGAAGGTGTGTCCAAGCTTTTGGTACTATATATATATATATATATATATATATATTGCATATATAGCGTCGTATGGGAGCTGTATTTTTGCGACAGTTATTTAGAAAGTCCTCGAGTTGAATGCCTAAGTTGCCTATCAAGTGAACAAACTTGAAAGGGTCTTTAAATGTCCAAATTTTCCATGCATTGTAAACAAAAGGCAATAAAAGCAGAGAAGACTTTGAAAATGCCCAAGCTGCTCTTTTTTCCACAAAGAAAGCAGTGTTTGGATGATGTAAGGGTAAGTAAATGATAAATGTGTTTTCATTTTTGAGGAACTATCCCCTTTAATAGCCCTTATATTTCTGTTCAGTAACATGTAAAAAGATCTCTTGTAATTCACCAGTGTTTGATGTCTGGAGCAGCATGACTGTCTACATCATCAGTATATCACATAACACACACACACACACTTTTTGTTTATTTGTGTGGCTATAGCAAGTACACAAATGCAGTGAAACTGCTTCTCTCATCAAATATTTCAAGTTATTTCACCATATCACTTTGATAAATGCATTTTTTTTACAGCCTCTTCCACCAAATGGAAAATATAACTTCAATGAAAAGAGTTCTGAAGCTTCATTAAAAGTTTTCTGAAGCAAACGAACAGCCTTTTTAGCCCCTCAGGACACAGTTAGTCCCAGATCTCTGAACCTATGCACCTTATCAAGGGCTGCGACGTCCTAATACACTTAAAACTGCCACATGTGCCCATATTTTACCATCATAAAGGAACCTTGTATTCTAGGGATGGTCCAGTGTCATCTGTTACTACATCATTAATTTGTGAAGTCTGTGTTTAAACTATGCGATTTGCTTTAAACTACCTGCAGTAATAAAACTGATACCCATGGGGTTAATTTACCCCATGGAACTTGGCACAATCATTTTCTAAATGTCAGAATAGCAACTGAATTCACCTTGTGATCTCGAAACAATTAAATGTAGCTATATTCTAATTATCTCACTTTGTCTGCTGTAGATTTTTTTATATATATTCCAAAGCAATAGAGTATATGAAAATGTTTTCAATTATAGGATACAAGGTATAAAAGATCCAAATGTATCTATTTACCACTCATTTTCGGGATATGTAAATAAATTAAAATTCTAAATACAAAATGTAAGTCATAGTTAATTACTTTGATGTATATATATAATTATTGTTGTTCGTACACGATATTATATTTTAAGCCAGTGTTATTTAATGACTCTGTCATGAGCAGAATACCATGGTAGAATTCTCATTCACAAGGCATTAAGCCTTTAACAGCGCTAAGGAGGCACTGCATTCCTTCATGTGACTGTTTGCCTGTATTTTCCATTACCTTCTCAGGCTATAGGACCTCTTTGAGAACGCAAATGGACAAAAGACAAAAGAGATTCTGCCTCCTTCTGAAAGAGATTCTGCCTCCTTCTGACTGCCTTTCACTTTTTATGAGCCCATATTTTGTCTTTTATTCTTTTCTTTTTTTTTCTTTTTTTTTTAGTGCTGATCATTACTTTCTCATCCATTTTTTTTTTTAAGAAGCACTTCTTTCCTTGCCCTCTTGGAGAAATGACATCCCTTGGAGGAAACCCACAAAATCTGACATGATATGCTATCTTGCTTGAAAGAAACAATCCTCAGTAGACCCTGGTTGGGCATATTTTATTTTTTTTATTTATTTTTATTTTATTATTTTATTTTTTTGGTGGGTGCTATCAAGTTTACACTCAAGCTGTTAGTAAACCAGGATCCCTGCTGGAGCCACAGCACGGCAGTTTGCACACACACAAACACACACAAAAGAGTCTTAAAAAAAATTAAACCTCATTACTAACCGATTTGAGACGTACTTTCGTAGCAGCAGCTGTTATTTTGGTCTCATATATACCACAGTCCTTCTGCAAACCTATCAAGATATTAAACATTGCTGGCAGTTGGTTTTGATGTTACAGTGTTGCTACGTTTGTTACATTAACGGCATAAAAACACATCAAATAATATTATTATAGTTGTATTTTCAGAGGAAACTATTTTCTATCTGTGCTTTTTGGTAATATTTTAAATATGTAATTGATTACATAATATTTTCCTTCTTTGCCTCTGTCCACTCTCTCAGATATAGCTTTTTAACTAATCTTAATTGCAAAAAATATATAGCTTAAAATTCTGGCATGAAGGATATCTGGGATCAAATTATATTATATCTATTACATAAGAGATTGAGGTTTTGTTTAATGTGGTTAGACAGTTAGCTATTCTGGCTATTTGTTCAACCAATCTGAGACATTTCTGGACCTGGATGAACCTTTCATATGGGCTCTAGGTGACCAAAAGTGGCTGAGGAGACTCATAGAAAAACACAAAGTCTTCCATGGGTAGAGTTTGAAGTGAAGGTTTTGACAAGTGTCCAGTCTCGCTTTGGCCTTGTCCCACTTGCAGATCTCTTGCACTGTAAGATGAATTGGTTTAGAGGAGAAGCCTGTCAACAAGAGAAGGTCAGAGAGAGCAAAACAGGATCTTGGATGGTTATATGTGACTGCTCATTAAGTCTCAACCAGCCTTTAGAGTTCTGCTTAGGAGAGAAACGTCCACCACAGCAACTGACCAGACTGACTGCACAAGGAAAAGCACAGCTCTTGTTTCAACAACAGTGGGAGGAAAATAATGAATGTCGCTTTCTGCTGGACTGCTGCTGTGCTGTTTAGTGTGGTGGGCATGTAATTGTCTGGAAGACATTTCCAAACTCGACATTTGAGCGTGGAAGGAACTGGACTTATATGAATACATGCATATCTGTGTAGTGTGTTCATAAATGAATACTTCAGATGCACCAGAAGAAGCTGTGGAAAGACATGCGTTTAAAAACTGTTTGTATTATTTTCAACCTTGGAGGAAAAACTTACGAACCATGAAACCTTGTTTAGTCTCTCCCCAGAACTTCTATGAAATAATGTCCTCCTGTTGCAGTAATGGCAATGTTCAAACTGTGTGCCAGGCGTTCTGCCCAAGGAAATCAAAACCTATCAGCTTGAAGGAACCATCAGAGTTTCCTTTTGTCCTCTTTTGAGCTATTAGCTTTCACAAGAAAGAGTTTTGCCCAGATGAAGTATTCCTTCATTTTAATGACAACTAGGTGGCATACAAAGGTTTTACAAAAAATAACTATTTTTAACTTTGCAACGTGGCACATGCGTGAGGCTTTGAGAAACTTAATTTGGTAAAAAATTATTTGTAAAGTAACTGAAAAAATAAAATTGTGTCATTAATTACTCACTTTCATGACTTTCCAAACCTGTAAGACCTTTGTTCATCTTCAGAACACAAATTAAGATATTTTTGATAAGATCTGAGAGCTTTTCTGACCCTGCATAGACAGCAACACAACTGACACGTTCAAGGCCCAGAAAGGTAGTAAGGACATGATTAAAATAGTCCATAATGGGTTCAACCATAATGTTGTAAAACTAATTTTTTTTAAGATTAACTTTAAGATTAACTGTCACAGGAGCAGTACCTTTTTAAAAGATACCAATAGGTACCATATACAACTAACCTGATTTTACCAAATGCAACATGTCCATGGGCTAACATCTTTGTGATTAACCAATCATATGTGAAGAAATAGTTCACAGTTTTTGTGAAGTTTAGGCTTACAATCAGTGGGTCTCATTCACAAAAATGCGTACAAAACGTATGCGATTATTAGTGAATGAGACCCACTGTCTGGTGCTCATACAGGTGAGCATAATTTCACCATGTACAAGATGTTCCTGGATCAACATCCTTGTTGATCCTGGAACAACATTCCAATTAATCAATCAGATTTCAGGGATAGATTTTCTGAAAATATCGGTTTTAGGCTTATGATCAGGGTTAGGTGCTTCTACACCCTTGTAAATGAGCTATCACTTCCCACTGATTTTAGGAATGCATTTTGGGTAGGGTTAGGTTTAGGGGTAGGGATTGGGATAAGTTTATATTTTTGGACAGTAATGTTGATCCAGGATCATGTCTTACTTGGCAAAATCACGGCAATCTGCTTGTACATCAGTGTCAGTCATCTATCATTTCCTCTGATTTTAGGCATTACTCATGGGTAAGATTAGGTTTAGGTGTAGAGATATGGTCAAGACTATATTTTTGCATTAAAATGTTCTTCTAGGGACACATCGAACTTGGCAAAATCAAGACATGCTGTGCCTTTGTTTTTTGTTTTTTTAGTGGAAATGTATATGTAACTATTCAATGAATTTTAAAGTCTTCTGTTTAGACCAATAACCAATATGGTATTAACATACAGTATCATGCATTCCTTGCCATACAGTCAAGCAATTCATGTGATTAACTTTTTTGTATGCTGACAGCCCTAGTTTATTGGTAATCTGAGTATTTCACAGTGCATGCAGTGTATGCAGTGACCTTGTAGTTGCTCGATGAGAAGCAAAAACCGCACAGCGTCTCTGTGAAAAGCAGCTCAAAGGTACTTCCAAATCTGAGGCATGTGACAGTTCTATTGCATCAGTGTTTTCTATGTTTAGACTTCATTCCCATTCAGGCTGTGATTAGTATAGACGTCCTCGTAATTAGAAAAGCACTGAGTTATTGCATCAAGCCCATTAGCAATGATGAGTTTATTGCTGTACTGGTGACTTTTGAGATTCACAGTTGTATTTTTAATGAACTGTAATAATCTAAAAAGGTTTTTTTTGTCTAAAGCTGCATGATTCTTGAAAGGAAATGTACATTTTATCACTCCACAAAAGCTTTTGTACATAATTAGCTGTAATACGCGTAGTACCAAAATCCCCATTTATAAGTCCTTCAAAACTACTATACAGTGGGTACGGAAAGTATTCAGACCCCCTTAAATTGTTCACTCTTTGTTATATTGCAGCCATTTGCTAAAATCATTTAAGTTAATTTTTTTCCCCTCATTAATGCACACACAGCACCCCATGTTGACAGAAAAACACAGAATTGTTGACATTTTTGCAGAGTTATTAAAAAAGAAAAACTGAAATATCACATGGTCCTAAGTATTCAGACCATTTGCTGTGACACTCACATATTTAACTCAGGTGCTGTCCATTTTTTCTGATCATCCTTTAGATGGTTCTACACCTTCATTTGAGTCCAGCTGTGTTTGATTATACTGATTTGCCTTGATTAGGAAAGCTACACACCTGTCTATATAAGACCTTACAGCTCACAATGCATGTCAGAGCAAATGAGAAAAACCTTCTCCAGAGTGCTCAGGAACTCAGACAGGGGTGAAGGTTTACCTTCAAGACAATCATATGACCAACAAGACAATGACCATAAGCACACAGCTAAAATAACGAAGGAGTGGCTTTACAACAACTCCGTGACTGTTCTTGAATGGCCCAGCCAGAGCCCTGCCTTAAACCCAACTTGAGCATTCAGTGTTTTTCTGTCAATATTGGGTGTGCATTAATGAGAAAAAAAAAATTAACTTAAATTATTTTAGCAAATGGCTGCAATATAACAAAGAGTGAAAAATTTAAGGGGGTCTGAATACTTTCCGTACCCACTGTATATACTTCAATCAAGGGAGAGCAGTTGGGTTTGGTTCTACCTCTGTGATAATATCTGCCTGCAGTTTTCCAGCTGTGTGGGTGGACTCACCTTGTTGCTATTGCTATGTCTCTCTGTAGAGCTTTGCTGTGCACACAGGCAGATTGTAATGGCAAGTGTCTCTGTCTCTTTCCTCTCTCCAGTGTAATGAGAGCTTAATTAAGTCTGCCAGCTGCAAAAAAGTCAATTAACATATTGTGTCTGAATGACTTATTAGATTTTTTCAGTGTCTCTTGGGTGAGCAGGTAGGTTGAATACAGTCACATACATTTGTGAGGCAGCTTGAAGGCTCAATTAAATTAAACTGCCTTTGATAGCATGCAGTCTCTCTCGCTTACAACAGTGATGAGTAATGAAGTCAATAAGACCTCTTGATTCACAGCTGTAGTGAAGTCTCTGAGATCCTATTTAGCTGTTGGATGCTAATATGTGTGTGTGTGTGTGTGTGTTTTGAGAGATGCTGCATGGAGTTAGGGTTTGCTTTTGTTTTTTGGTTCTCTAAAGGCATTTCTTTTGGTAGTGGCTTACAGTGATTCGGCTGGAGGACTTGGATAGAGCTAGAGCTGGAAAGAGCCTCTGTTCTGTTCAGTTGCATCAGACAAAATGTATTTCATGCATGGTTAGAGAGTTTTAATTCTTTGCAAATTGAGTGGTTGGTGGGTTGTCAGGGTTGGACAAGCTCATGAAGTGGTCCAGGGTTCCTTGTAAGCAAAACTGATGCTAAGATTTACTCATGCATATTGGCAAAATGAAACATGCAGTAAAAAAAAAGATTCAAAGTTAAAAATATACAACAATAATAGTTAATAATAGTACAGTATAGGTCAAATATTCCAATGTTGTGACCTTGATCATGTGAGCTCCTTTGGAAAATGTGTTTCCTCAGATAATGCTGGAGAACACAATCAGGTTTTAGACAAACTAGTAAAGTTCATACGACTCAAGTGCTGCTGCCATTCAATTAAAACCACAACATTTTCTGAAATAAAGCTATACATATTCTGAAATCCATGCTAATTGTGTAAACTTGAATCACATTTTAAGGTCATTTGTAAAGAGGAAACGTATTACAAAATACAAAATAAAGGCATTTGCACTAATGTATTCAGTCTTCTGACCCTCCCTGTGTATACTCACAATATTCCAGAGATTGATTTGATTTCCTAACAGGAAAGTTTGTCAGTTGTTACCACTAGGGGACACTGTTGTGCAGGATGACTTGCTCTTTGTTTTATCAACCCCACCCCCTCCAAAGGTAACAGTTCCTGCCTTTAATGGCAGATCTTGCCAGAGCTAGCCAGCCCATGATAAAGCCACATATTTATGGCTGACTAGAAATATGTCTCACATGATGGGTACAGTCATGCATAAGCACAGCTCTAAGACAGTGCACCAGCTCAGGGTGAGTGATTCACCGCACTTGGTCAGTTCCAAAAAACAGAAAGCAAAAATAGATTAATTTATTTATATTTTATAATATGTGCTTATTTATTTATTTATGCATGCATTTATTTATTGCATTTTGTTTTTATTTTATTTTTTCTTTTTGAAATTTTATTTATATGTTTATTACAGTATTATTATTACTTTTAGTTTTTTTTGACAATGGTTCAAAAAGTTCTACACTGTAGATCTATAAGGTATATCTTGTAAAGTATATTTTTAGTTATGCTGCTTTAGACATTTAGACTACTATTATGCCATTAGCAGCGAAAAGTACTATAAATAAATTACTATTATTCCTTTTATGGTTTTTCACTGTAAATAAGACCACGTGTTCCCAAAAAACATGTAAAAGTATTTAAGTGTAGAACTGCATGAAATATTACAGTTATTATTGTTACACCATATTGTGGTTAAAGGGTTAACTTATGGTAAATCAAGCATCTTTATACTCTTGAAATTACCATACAGTGAAGTATATTTAAATTATAATATTTATTTATGTTTGTCTACAGTGTACCCCAAACCAAAACTAAATCATTTTAAAATGAATCTGTTTCTGATCTGAGAAGATGGGCAGATGGTTGGATTACAAATTATATACAATAACTGCACAAATTGCTGTTGGACATATTAATTTTTAAATGTAATATGCATTTCGTGGCATTATATTAAGAGCATTTTCAAAGGATTGCAAGACAAATTAATGCATGAATGAGTAAAAAACAGAGGAAGTTCCTCTAAGACAGTGATGTATGTTGATTTATTGCTCTGTTGATATGTGTGTACATTGCAGTTCATCATTTCAGGATGAAAACGGAATCTCTTCTATCATATCTCTGTTCACACAGCATGAACTTTACTTCTTCTCCGGAGCTGTGCTAAGTGTTGTGGCAGGGGTGGTGACAGACACAGGTGGCAGTGTGAGTGTGTTAAATGAGTGTGAGGTTGAGTTCCTCTCCTGTGGTGCTGATGGTAGGTTGTTAGCTTGATGACCAGCAAGCATCCCATTGGGGGGCTTTGGTTCCTCAATGTGTCACACACACATTGTCATGGAGACAGCGCTTTTCACAGTGTTCTGCTCTGGCGGAAGACGAGTCAGCGCGTGCGTTAGCATGGAAATGCATGAATTGTTGTATTTCCCCGGTTATATATTAGGTTAAGCAAATAAATTGCATTTTTTGTAGAATATTTAACATTTTCCTCTAGGTCAGTGCATGTAACCTTTTCCTAATATCCCAACAGCTGCAATAATTCATATACTAGCTTCTCGCTGGCTCTTATCTTATGTTAATAACATTTGCGATGACTGAGGTTTTTTCTTTTTCCTTTTTTTCCAGAGCGAAAGCTCAACGTGGGTGTGCTTTCTTCTTCTCCTCTCAGACGAGATCACTGTGAGGATTTGAAAGACATTTCCCAGATGGCGAACGCTGCTATGACCTTTCACCCCAGGCTCCTCAGACATGAAGCGGCCATTTGTTGGCGTCGTGGATCGAGGGCATCTCTGAACTTTCACACCACCCATATCTGATGTCTGATGAAAGGTTTAGCTAACACATTGGCCGCATTGTTTATCAATAAATGCTTTTTCTGAACCCACTCATGTTGGAATAATGGGAATGGCTGTGTTCGCGGCATCTTACAAAACGTCTTCATAATATATCAGAGATTTCACAGGACAGTGCGTCTCTTCTTCCTTATTTCCTTCTCTCAGTGGCTCGCTTATCGCACTGTCTAGTCGCATTCATTTCCATGGCAATAAGGCAATGGCAAGGTGACAGGAAGCAGGCATGTTCCGTAGAGCCCCTGAGCAGGAAGTGTCAAAATCCCTGCCTTGTGAAAGACAGCAGGGGAAGTGCTGGGCGCTGACTATCTGCTACACCAGGCCAGGTGTGACCCCTATATCTGTCAGTGACTACCTTTTTAAAAACTCCCAGCCAACTCTCCATGGGCAATGACACAGCCAACTGTTTCTCTAGGGACGATTAGACATATGCCGTCCTGTTCTGCAATGAATGGATCCGTGGCATTGCTTTTGAACTCTTTTTTTTTTTTAAACGTGACTCATTTGAATTAAGTCTGTTTCATATGACACATTTGTGGTGGCGCATTTGGTGTAGCAGCTCGTGGAGCCTGAGTATCGCTGATTGATTTGAATATGAAAAAGAAAAGGAAATGTGCTCTGTGAATTCAGTGCGCTTAGAAGAATGGAAAGAGAAATCCGAATGAGTCAGAGAACAGAAGGCTCTGGCACCGTAGACAACACAGTGGTATTTAATCATGTAAATTACAATGAAAGTGAGCCAACATGTATCTGTATGTTTTTGGTCCCGTGATGGATTATCCCTTGTGATTCCTGTGTCTGAACAAAAAAAAAAATTCATCTTTACAGCACAGTAGACAGTGTTGTCATTAGTAGATTGGTACTGTACTGATCATAATGATGTATATGTATATATAAATTTGATCTTGTAAATAATGCAGAAAAATAACCAAATATTTGTTATTATTGTAGCTTTGTTTTTATACATTAAATATAACAATTATATGAATCAATAATAAGAAGTTAGATACACTTTTGGATACATTTTATATCGTTTCTATTATCTGCTAAAAAAAAAATAAATAAAATAAACAATCCATCTAAATACTAATACCTCTCTAATATTTTAATCTAAATATATTAAAAATCTTTCTCTAATGTTTATATTTCAATAAGTACATAATTTTCTCAGTTTTGCCTTTAATAATAAAAATGCAATGTTAATGGCTACACATATTTTTTGTGTATATTTTGGATGTATTTTAAATTTGTAAAAATTGTATGATATAAGGGTCATCAACTAAGAAAACAATAAATTCCCTTGATCTTTCGATATAAGAGGTCATTGTGCTATTAAAATAATAGAAAAGTAAGTTTCATAACAGCTTATATGGAAGTCAATCTGCTAAAACAACAGGTTGTGGAATGTATGATGTAATATGATAAAGTACCATCTCCGCAGAAGAAGATCAATGCCCTCTGCTACATCGCTGCCTGCTTAGTCCCGCCCACCAATTCCCACATATGCTTGAAGTGAATGACGAGTGCGGCAAATGTAGGTCTACACAGAAACAAAAAAATAAACTTCATGTGATGAACTTTATTTTTAATGAAGTTCCAGATCATGTCAGTAAGAACTTTGTCCTTTGTTCACTTCGTCTTACCATGGATTTGTTTACAAAAAAGGCAAAATTCATAATAAGATTTCAGAATAAAAATTTTGGACCCGATGGCGCACCACAAGTGTGAGTAACTCTTTCCATTATGCGTTCATTATCTGTTAGATCTTTTGATATGTCATCGGGTGCCCATTTTACACAAGTTGATGTGATTCTTCTATAACGTCTATAACATTCTCAATGGTAGTGTAAAAAAATACCTTTTCGCTGTCAAAATCAGCTCTGTCTGAAGTGACAAGCAACTTCAGTAAACTTCAGCTGTGAAACTGGCTAACTAGCATATTGTTAAGAAAGGTGATTTGCAAAGATTAATTTAAAAATATATAAGTGAATATATTCACTTCTTCTGTAGAAGAAGTTGGATCATGAATGATTTGCACAAATGTAGACCCATTTATGTAGATTGGCGATCAACGCATTCCCTTCAGAATAAAAGTAATGTTAATCATCTGCATCTTTAGCGGCTCAGATGATGGTAAATGTAATGATGTAAATGATGACTTCTGTGTTCTTCCAATAACATGTACGTCCAACAACAAAATGCCTCAATTGCTTATGAGCCATTATTTTCTTCCGTTATCTTTTGCGGTTGTTCCTACTTGTTTATTAATGCAAAATTCAGTATAGTTTCATGTCTGTGTTGTAAATACTTTTTTTATGTGCTAACTAACAGAAATGGGGCATAAATGGATAAAATTAATGGATTGTTGGACTCTATCTATTATTATTTACACAATTGTTAAGTTTGTCATGTTTATAAACTTGTCTTGTGATGTCTGGATGCATTTGTCTCTGCTTAAAATGACTTAACATGTATCAAGGGTGTGTGTGGAAATGGAAATTAATGGAAATTGTCACAACATCATTATTTTAAGTAAATGTATTCAGTGAACTTAAACATTAAGTAGATGAATTTAACTTTAAAAAAGCCATGCAAACTGTTACCTTAAGTTCTATGAATGGCTCTCTTTTTTTAGTGTATGAATGAATTATGAACTATAATGAATATGTCGCATGAAATAATTATAATGGCCATTGTATTGAATTCAGCCAATTTGCAACAATGAGCAAATCAATGCAGCTGTCCTCATTAGTTCCTCTGTTTGCAAAGACCTCCTGAGTTATCATCTAAACATCCTGGCAGGGTAATTGCCTGATAGGTCTATAAATCAAAATATTCCAGAGGAACACGTCGGGCAGAACAGTGCAGCATTTACCAGGCCTGTAGATGTGCAGACGATACTTACCACCTCAAGTCTGTATTGTTGATGTCAAAAGAGACCATGTTTGTTTAGAAGACGGATTGTCTCGATTATTGTTGGGGTCTTAGGAGAGCCCCAAAGCTTTCTGGAGCCAGAAGGCATAGAGACTGTGCAGATCTCCAGTTTCAGCTTCTTATGAATGTGTCTGTTCTTTTCCATTGGGCTTCACTGAGACAAAACATCAGATAAGAGCTCAAAACATGCACATTTCCTGTTTGAAATCTATTGGCCAGACTATGGTCAGACTCCTGATGAAACATTGTAATTATAATACATTTGTCATTTTCTTGTATGTCTAGCTTCTGTGTCTGAATCTTTAAAAGAAAGTGTTTATTCCTGCATTTTTCAACAAAACAATAAATAGATAACGGCATAATATAATTGATATAAACTATTGGACTGTAAGCCATGAACCTAAGAAAGAAAGAATAAATAAATGTTAGAAAAGGTACAATTATAATTGTTCCTTCTTTAGAAAGGCTTTACACATAAATAATTGAATAGTGATTCTGAAAAAATATATTTGAAATGAAATACACTCACATATACTGAATCATATCAACTTAAATAGTTAATTCACCCAAAAATGAAAATTCTGTCATTAATTTCTCATCCTCATGTCATTCCAAAGCCAGAAGACCTTTTTGTGTGCAAAGAAAACAAAAATAACATAATTTACTGAATTCTTCTCCTCTGACTTATGTCTTCCACCATTTTAGAGAGCATCACAATGCATGCATACACTTCCCACTAGGTGTAAACAACTGCAGATTGCGTACGTGGGCATGCTTTCCCCCAAATGTAAACAAGGCTGATTACGTCAAATACATTAAAGCATACGTATGCGTTGCGTTGTGATTTATATTGAGTACATGAACACATGCAAATAATCCCTAGAACTGCTCTGACTGAGAGTTGCTTCATTTGAGAAAAAACAAACAAACAAACAAAAAAATAAACAATGACATTATATACAAACAGAAAACTTAAAGGTTTTGAACAACAGCTAATGGAAATAAAAGTATTTTTAAAGTCTTCTATTTTGAAGAAGCTTTGACAGAAATATATTGCTTTATGTACTTCTAATGATAAAAAAGTACATAATATTTAAGAAATATGTGCTAGAAAAAAATAATAATACACAACACACAAATTAATATTAAACATTAAAATTAGTGTAAAAAAATAAAATAAAAAAATAAAACTGAATTTAAGGGGGAAAATAAACATTTCATAGGGCTTGTATGGCTGTTAAATTGTGTAAGCTTCATGATTTAAAATTAATTAGACATTTGTTTAAAAAACAAAAAAATTAATTCAGTTATTTCACAGGTCTTTATAGCTTGCAACAGCAAAAGTAATAATAATTTGCAACTACTAAAAAACTGAATGACATTGTTCGTAGATAGTGTAGATAGTCACGTCACTCTTGATGAAGCAGATAAACTTACAGTTTGGCTATTAGTAGAAACACTGAGAGCCTCAGGTTATTCACACATGCATAACTGCATTAGTGTGCACATCAACATTTTAGGCCTCCGTTATTTTTGTTTGTTTGTTTGTTTTGGAAATAGCAACAGAGGCTTGAGATTGACACGAGCCCTACACACAGGAGGAAGAAAAAACCTGACAAATGTTTAGAAATAAAACATCTGAACAATGTCTTAAGGGGTTGTAAACAGAATAATTGACTCCGGTCCTTTGAATTATTGAAAAATAATGCACACTCATCTTTATGCTGTGGCTGCATTTCCACTTCAGATGTTTATTATTTTTCAATAATTCAGTGGCCCGTCATCATTTATTCCTACTTATACAATAACAGTAGTCAGGTGTAAGTCCAAGATGCCAAATTGTCTGGCAAAAAAAACTTACTGAGCATCCTCTGACTTCTAAAACAGTGGCTACACCATTTAAATGTATGAGTTTGTAAAGGACACTAAACTGACAGCAATAGCAGTTGCTAGAGAAAATTGCCAGCTTTCACTCAGGGATTCAATGAATATATTTTGAATAAATGCAGCTCCAAAACAAAACGAAAAACAAGCAGAAGTTCTAAAAGCCCAGTAATAAATATTTATTACCGTACTGAGGCTTAAGTATGTTTGTGTGACTGTTGACCTATAAAAGTGTGCCGTCTACTAAGCGCACATTCATCCTGCCTTTTCATCCCATTTATTTCACATCCTTGCATTATCTGCGACAGCTACACAAGCAAACCACAGGGAATTCTCACATTTTTCAGATTTGACACTACCATTGTTTTAAATCAACTAAAGCCAATGCAGATGGCACTGACAATCAGACATGACCATGAATTTCTGTAGCTTATTATTATGTGAAAACAAACGTATTACAACAAAAGATCTTTACGATTTGATTAAAGCGGGAACGGATACTGTTGTAGGGTCTTCTGTCTCTGATAGAGGTTGAGGTTCATTTTTGCCACAACACTATGCACAATGTCGGGAGATCCGTTTTTTAAATTCAGAAGTCATTCTTTTGGGATTATAATTATTCATATCTAAATTTTAAACAACCAAGAGCTCCAGTGTTATACATAAACAAAAACCTAATCAAACAAGCAAACAAATCTAATGGGATTAAATGGAAATATTGTAACAGATCTCCTTAACAATGTATTTCCATAGCTCTAGTCATTATGGGATACATTTGCACTGTGTCACCACACCAAATAAAGTATGCATGCATTTTCATACCACATGCTATCTTTAATGCTGCCAGAGGCACTAAAATATTCAGCTGGTTCAGTCTCGTTCACTGTCTATAGAAAGAATTCACTAATTGAACTAGAATAAAGAATAAAATCTTGCTTCACTAATAATTATTTGGGCAATTAAAAATTAAACAAATATAACTTTATATAACATTAACAAACTGGGGCAATGCTTTTGATGTTATATTATACATTCAAGTGAAGCATATTTCTGCTTTCAAAGGGTACAGTTCTTCACCAATTTTATGTAATGATTCAATTGCCTCTCAGATCTTCGCCAACACCAAAGGAATATGTAATGCATTAGTCAATTAGCACAATGAGCGGGATTTTTATCATTGAGAAACCTCAAGAAAAAAACAAAAAAAACAATGTGTATTGAGGAAGGCTTTGAATGAACGAAGTCTGAAGAAAATTCTGTTCTGCACATTCTTTTGACAAGTTCTAAGTATATATATATATAAATTTTATATTCAACAATGCATTGCTTGTAATTTCTTTGCAAAATTTACGTGCTGTTTCTGAGTGCAAATCTCCCTTAAATATATTTGTCAAAATTGGAGTCACAGTTTTTCATGACAGGCTTTTGTGCTTGTGCATAAACACTCTTCTAATTACAAATCCTCTCCCAGTTAATGACTTTATTCAGACAGCAAATGTTAAATTCTCTGTATTCTCTTGTGACTGATCATTGTACTGTTTCTGCTCTGAATCCTGGAATGAAATTTCACTGAAACCCAAACTGGTTAAGCTACGCAGTGGATTAAACACTTTGCTCCTTTTAAGTGCCACGCTGGTTTATATGCCTGAAAGCTTCTGATAGATTGTTTTATTTGTGTACGTAGACAAGGAAAGTTCATTTCTTCAAGAGCAGACTGTGTGTAAGGGTGGAGTGCACATGAGAAGGAGCGGAGCTGCCCTGATCTCATCAGTGAGAAGCCAGTGATGACCACATCAGAGAAAACCGTCATGAGAGATGTTCCTCTCTTCTGATCAAAGATGTGAGGGGAAGTTTAGCAAAGCATACTTCACCCAACACGAGCAGACCTGAGTGACCCTTTGAGAAAGGCAGCATCAGATTCATCATGATAGGTTTACGTCCAGAGCCTTTGGAGTAGATTATTTAGGTAATGGAAAGAAATTGTTGCCCATTTCAAGCCAGGATGAGAAGTTTATTGTTGGACGGGTCACAGTTTATATTACAGCATCTGAGATGTGTACAAAGATATAAATCTAGTGCTATAAAACATAGAAACCAAAACAAAAACACATACAAAAATGTAGTTGAAAGCCTTGAGGATTGGTAAGTTACAAAGACTGTAAATGTCTAATTGTGTCTCAGTGTCCATTAGTACCGAACCAGAGCCTCATCACTCTGGCATTCTCTTGAACTTTGACATTTATGAAGAAAAGCAACCAATTAAATTCTCTTTTCTTTTGGTTTTGTCCATGATGGGAATTTAATAGCATGGAGTGTGTAAGGAAAGCAGTTTAATTAAATCTTCTCATATGTGAGGATGTCTTGGTGCAATCAAGGCAACATTCCTCATCTAATACAATACTGATATTAAAGGGGGAAAAAAACACATTCAATTACACTTTGTGCATCACTGCCAGTTTTCTGTTGTTTAAAAATCAATAGTAATTTTCAACTGATGATAAACAATCTTATTGCAGAAGCCTGTGTTTTCATATCGTTTCAAATTAAATTCAAATTCAGAATGATTACTGTTGTTCACTTCAGTCCAGAAATGAATCGGCTAATTTTTCACATGGCATTGGAACATGTTTAAAACTAAACCAAATTATAACTTATAAAAAAGGACATATTTTATGACATATAAAAGGGGTCATCGGATGCCCGTTTTACACAAGTTGATATGATTCTTTAGGGTCTTAATAAAAAGTCTGTGACATAGTTTGGTTAAAATTTCTCAATGGTAGTGTCAAACAAAACCCCTTTCACCCTGTCAAAAACTTGCTCTACTGACCCCACCCCTCTCTTCTGAGCCACTCACTGATGGACTGTTTACTTTAGCTGCATTCATTGTGAAACTTTCTAGTTAGCATATTATGAGGAAAGGTGATTTGCAAAGATCCATTAAAAAACCTTATAGACGGTTTCCACGACAACAACATAATCAAACGTTACTGCGCATGCGTGCTAACTTGTAACTTCTGGTAGACATCCCAATAGAATCAATAAAAACAGCTAAGACCTTCTAGAGTACATAATTTTTTCGATAACAATCAAAATATGCTCAGACAGATTTATTAAAAATGCAAATTCATTCTCTGCCAGCAGGAGGTGATTTAAGCACGAGAAATTGAGGTTTCCCCGGTAACAGCTTTGCCTTACATGCGGGATGAAGTGAAAATGACATTTTCTAAAGACAGTGAGATAAAAAACGTGCATTATGTGCTCATATTTATTAAACGAAGCCTGGAAAATCAGTCAGTTTTGATATCGTGACATGTCGCCACAAATAAATAAGTGTATGGGAAACACATCCCACAGCACAATAACCTGAGATCAACTTCATTACTCATCATTAGCTGCATTTGTAGCGACACTAACCAGACCGCTAAACAAACACAAACCAGAAGTTCACTTCGGTCCAGGTGCCAATGAAGACGTCTATACTCAGTTCTTCTGTTGCTGAGGCTTAATCACAAATGATTTGTTCACAAACAAACATAATCCACTGCTTCTTCAGTGGCTCAGATGTCGAGAGTAAATGACGACTGCTATGTTCATTATTATGTCCGACAACAAAACACCACACTTAGGATGACCCTTTAAGGACCTGTACTGCTGAGTACTGTATGTTAATAGAGGAATGTTTGTTGTTGTCATTTAAAGGCAGGAATACAAGTGTGTGATGCCTAACTTTTAAAAATATTTTATTTATCATATTTTAAAAGTCATGTAGTGTATTTTAGCCTTTAGTCAATCTTATTCCAAACCTGTATAACTTTTTTTGCTTTTTTGTTTTTCCATCTACTCTTTTGTGTTCATTGATTAGGGAATGATTTAAAGCCACTTAATATTAGGTCTTAAATCTTATAAAAATTGTCCAATTGAAATGTATGGTAATTTTGCATCTTTATTTTGTTTTGTTTTTTCTTTTCTTTTTGTTATGTTAGAATGCTTTGGTCAGTATTCATTATAATTGCACCTACAATTCCTCGCATTATTCAAAATTTGTTTCACTGCGAGGAGAAAAAAACTACAAAAAAAACATGGCTAATTCAATGTGAAACAAGAGTGAGTAAATACTGACAGAATTTTCATTTTGGGTGAACTGGTCCTTTAACATTGGCTGCTTTTTTGCTTCCAGGTCAGATTAGCGTAAACACTTGTGCCTCGGCACACCAGCACTTCGGTGCCAAAAACACAGCCTGGCTCATCTCATTTTCCACAGAGATGGTTTGGCAAAGCTGATGCCACTTTTAATCCTTCTTTGAGTACATTCCTCTGACTGCTAACTTCCCACCCCAGATCAAGTGCTGCACAACTGATAACATAGAGCCCGAGGTGACTGTTTGTGTGATTCTCCAGTTGCTCTCATGGTTGTTTCATTCTGAAGGCTTGCCAGAACTGGCTGTTTACTTTTTGTCAAGGTTTGCAGAGCAGCTCTGTCCTGAATTTGAGTATGTGATTAGACACTCATGGTAGAAGTCATGCAAAAGCACATCCTCAAACTAGTCTGCGGTTACCAGGGTAACCAGAATGGATTGGATCTGATGCTGATTTAAAAAATCATAAATCCTTGTTGTTCCTCACCATTGAAACCACTGAGCTTTGACACCCTCAGGGATCTGAAAGTGTGACGGTTGCATTATAAGCAATGGCATACTTTGGTTTGCCCATCTTCGCTACATCATCATAGACACTTATTTGGCTCCACACCCTTCTGTCATTCCGCTCAGTGCTATCGCAAGTAAACTATCTTGCAGCTATGTGACGCCCTCTTCAGTGAGCTTGAGCTGAGAGTACACACCTGTCTTGCTTTTTTTTCTACGCTTAGTATTCACATGCCATTTTAAACAGTTGCGCTTGACAAGTTGTGACATTTTTGTCAAGACTACTCAGGAAAAGCCTGTCTTATATGTTGCATCTCTTTATATGCACGGCATGCTGAGCAAGTCTGTATACTTGTTTGGTTCTGGTGTAGAGCTATAACACACTCTTCAAGTGTCAATGCTAAAAATACAAGAGGAGGTTATGTGAAGGTATGAGAGTCAGGCCCGGCTCCAGATTCAAATCACTGAGGTTGCTTCTTAAATTAGTGAGGGTGCTCTAATGATAATAATATGACATGAATCATGCTGAACACAACACCAGAATAAAAACTGTTGCATTTAAGAAATTTGCTCAGCGCTGCAAAAACATGATGAAGTAGAAACCAATCTCCAAAGCACAAATCATAACACACTGGATAGTTTGCTTTGACTGGGAGTGCTAGTGATTTTGTTAGAGAGTGCTTAGGACCGTGCCTGATGAGAGTTGAAGGTTTAACACTAAATGGCTAATATGTGTTGCTTTAGGAAAAGTATTTAAAGGGACAGTTCACACACCTCAACCTTAAGTTAAGTCAATGCGGAATAATTTTCTTTCGTCCCAGAGAGAAAAAAGAGTAGCTTCATGTGAGGAAAAAGAATGTAATTCCAATTATTAGTGACTAATTGTCTTTAGTGGATTTTTGAAATCTGTGGAAGCTTGCTTGTTTAACTTGCAAGTCTATGAGGAAGTCAGAATTGTAAGATATGAACTTGTGAGATATAAAGCAATTGCAAGAAAAAAAAGTTATGAAAAACTTCTCATTATTGGGAAAAAAATACAGCATTGTCAAAAAATTTTGAGATATAAACTCAGAATTGTGAGATAAGAAGTTGCAATTATGCAATTGTTCTTATGCCTTTTATGATCAATTTCTATGCCCTTAATGTTCTGGCAAATGTTTCCAAAGTTCACGGCAACACATTTTGCATGTGATCATGCGGTGCATCAAAAAGTGTCACGCCAGGTTTTACATCAATAATGCAAAGCATCTTTGTTTCTTCTGCGTATCCTAATGATCACAGTGTCCCAAATTTGAATATATGCATATTTATGAAATATGACATTAAGTATGTGCAGGCTACAGTTATAAGGTACTCAGTGATTTTTTTTGTCTTTGGCTTTGGCACTGATATCCTTTTGTCACCATTCCCTTTCATTGTGTGAAAAGGAGCAGTGTAAACAGTTTAGAATGATATGACGGGTGAGTAAAGATGACAGAATTGTTATTATTGGGTAAACTAACCCCCTCCCCCTGGGGTACAGTCAAGAATTGAATTCATAGTCTATTGCTGTTATGACATTCTAGTGTATTAATGTTTGTCTGGGGTTGTTCTTTGGTTTGCCTGTAATTCAACTAAAATCAAAATTTGCACGTCTTTTATATTTAGTATTTTACAATAATGACACATTAGGTAAGATGATGGCCCATTTTCATGATTTTCAGTGCTATAACAGCTACGGAAATATTTCAATTTATTTCCCCTAATAACATACTGTCTGACACTTGTTAAAATAATCTGGAAATATGTTACGATTTAGCAGTGAATGTCCCCTGTTCTTAAGGGAGCATCATTCCCTATATTTTGTATAATCGTAGATAATACCAGGAACATGTTGCCTGTCTGGTTGAGATTTTGAGTTGTGAAATAACTTGCGGTGGCAGTATGGTTTATTGCCCTGGCTCAGGAGGCTGGTGAGAACATCTGCCTAATTGTTTTGTGTCATTGCGGGGCCCCATCGCATGCTCATTGTAGAATTAGCTGTGACAGTGTTTGCTCTGAGAGATACTGACATGTTGGCTCTCGCTCTGCACACCTCAGTATGCGGGCCCCGCTATCACCTCGGGTGGCCTGCTGCATGCTGGCTGAATCTCCTGACAGAACACAGAGCTACTGGTTTTATTCAGATATACATTAGCTTTGGCCCGTGAGGCATCTTGTGTCTCATAAAGTTCTCATTAAGGCTTTATTTTGCTGGCCAGGCGGCCGATGAGGGCCGGGGTTGTGGGAATGCCCACCAGAGCATGCTCTACACCAGAGATTCACAGGAGTATGAGAGACATAAAAGCCACTCTTTCTTCTTCTGGCTTGCAGCGAACATTAGCTGCTTCAGTGCCACAGGTTCACTGAGCCATAGGTGCATTCTGTGTAATTCACGCAATGCCATCTGAACATGACGTTAGTGCTGGAGTCATTCTAGATGAAAGCCGCAGTGCCATATAATTCAAAGCCTGTTTCAGATTGTAAAATGATGCATTTTGTTCCAGTGATGGAAATAGGGTAACTTTCAGGTGGGACGCTTGATTTGTAGGCCAGCTGTCTATACTGAATTTACATGTTGCATGATCACTTTATTATTTAACATTAGTATTGCATTTACACAAATACTGGTATATTGTATGTTCTTTGCTAATTAATAATAATCTTAATCCTTAAGTCTACTGCTATTGTTTATTTTATTTTATTTATTTTTTTATTTGTTTAGTCTTTACTTGTCAAAATTAGCACCATTTAAAAATGTCTGTCTGTGTTTAATTTCTTACCATAGTCTACTGCTATTGGGTAGCATTTGGGTTTAATGTTTGTAAAGCTTTTGCGTTTTATGTATCAGAAACTGAGCTTAATTTGTGCTGTTTACAATCACAGACTACAATAAAGTGAACTGAACATTTTACTGTCAAAATATCTTGACAGGCGCGTGAGAATAAACATCACATTAGAAAGAACCTCCAGGCAAAAGGAGGACTTCATATTCACGATTTATTTGTACATATAGTAGGGTTTAAAAGTCTAAGACTTTAGAAAGACAGCTTGAGAAAATTGGGAAACAACTAGCAATTTTTTTATCCTATCTTTTCTTTTAGCTAAATTACATATATGAATGTACCCACTGAATCTATGAAAAATCTAAAGTCTATTTCAGGATTTGGGTTTGTGAGTGCGCGTGTGTGTTGCCTATAGCTGAAATACATATGGAAAATATCACACAGGCTAGATATCACACTATGGCTGTGATTCGGCCATAGACACTTGTTTGATGAAACAAGCATGTGTAAGGAAAAACTATATGAAGTGTCTCAAAAAACCCTCTTGTGCGTCCGACTACTTTCTTCTGCCACAGATTTAAAGGTGTTGTTGATAGTTTAACATAAGCACCCAAACTTTGAGATCAACCCAAAACAACTTGTTTCTTATGTTTAACCACTGCAGAGACATCAGAGCAAGCAAATTTTCACATAAGCACAATCTTTATACATTGACCGCAGATTTGTATTTTTAATATCTACAATCTTGACTAAAACAGTCTACAAAACTATATATATTAGGGGTGGGCATAGATTAATTTTTTGAATCTAGATTAATTCAGATTAATTTTGAAATTAATCTAGATTAATCTAGATTAAAATGGCTCATTTGAATTCTGCCAAAGGCATTCAGAATA
>JAUMHE010000043.1:10238763-10256114 GCA_032359235.1 Enteromius mattozi | reverse complement strand
AACTTTAAAATGAATTAATAGAGGCTTTGAGGCAGAGGATTTTGCCTCGATAATTATTTGTAATCGAGTTACTCGAGGAATCGTTTCAGCACTATGGGACAGTCACAAGCCTCAGAGTTTTCATCTAAAATATCTTAAACTGTGTTTTTGAAGACAAACAAAGCTTTTGCGGGTTTGGAACGGCATGATGGCAGGGCCACACGCAGGTTTTCATAAATACAGAGATCCCAAAATGGAGATTAGTAGGGTGGTTTGGCGGCATACTCCCCAGAGAAATGTTTGATTTTAAAATGTTAAACCAAGTCAGTGGGCAGTAATAAAATAAATATTATTAAAGATAACAGATTCATCCTAAATGTTTACAATGAATGATCCACACTACAAACTGGAAACAGTAGATATAGAAGATATAGTTCGTTCTGGGGCTGTCACCATTAACGCATCCAATTAATTCAAAGCCCTTAATGTGTTCAAATAATTTAACACAGTTAATGCAAAATTGCTGAAACAAGTTATTTTCTAAACTTTTTTCCTGATTTCACCTCTCTGTTTGCAATAAGTCTGTAAACTCTGGGAAAGGATTTAGTCTGGTGATCCAGCAAGCGAATCCATTGAAGCAATCAGTGCAAAACTGAGCTAATGTAAAGAAAACCAGGCTAATAACATAAGAGATGGCAGAGAGAACAGATTTATTCATTCCAGTGTTTTGCCTTAAAACACAAGCTCTGTGATTGTTTCTGAAAAGCATGAGAGTATGTGTTGAGCAGTGTATAATACATATGGAACGTAACGTCAAAACATCCCACCACTGTATGACTTGCAAACTACATTTTCTCAGCTGGATAAAGCAAACATGCTTCTTTTGATGTTCAAGTTTTGATGGATGAGGATTGCAATCAAGGTACGTACAGGAGTCATAAGCACATGAGAGTATCATTTTAGAGAGTATCACAATGCGTGCATACTCTTTCCACTAGGCATAAACAACCGTAGATTATGTGCATGTTTTCCCCCGGATGTAAACAAGGCTGATTATGTACAATTCGTTAAAGCTTGAGTATGCATTGCGATGTGATAATCTCTAAAATGGTGGAAGAAGTAAGTCTTGGGAGAAGAATGGTAGAGTAAATTATGTTATTTTTGTTTTCTTTGTGCAAATTCTTTGTCTCTTAGCGTCACAAACCTGATTGATCCACTGATGTCACATGGACTGTTTTACCTATGTTTTTACTATGTTTTTGGACCTGGGATCATTTCAGTTGTATTGCTGTCTATGGAGGGTCTAATGGCTCTCTGATACCATCAAAAAAATCTTCATTTGTGTTCCGAAGATGAACGAAGGTCTTATGGGTTTGGAACAACATGAGGGATTACGGGTTTGGACATGACATTACGAATTAACGACATAGGCTAATTTTCATTTTTGGGTGAACCCTTTAATATCCATGTTGATAATGAAAAAGATGCACTAGCATTCATAGACATTCTGAACTCTATTGGGGTTAGACAACATGTGTCAGGACCTACTCATTGTCGAAATTATACTCTAGACAATGTCACATGGAATTGTATGTATGTTTACAAATGACGACAACACATTGCTGATTCATACTTGAGATAACGAAAAAATAGTGGTCGACCGCTATATCGCCAAGACCGATATATCTTTATTTTTACCGATATTTTTTATTTTATTATTTTTTTAAATATCTGCATCGGCTGATAATTTTTTCTGTTTGACCGATATGTTCGAGGCGGGACTTATTTTAATGGTGTGCTGGACTTTTATTTTGACAACGCTGAGAAAGGAAGTGCATGAGCACGCAGTGCTCATTCTTGTTCACCGTTCACATGTTTACAAAAAAAATATTATAATGATTGCTTTAATATTATTAGTAACACAATAATACTTAAGTTATTATAATACTTTCTTGTTTGCCATCAGGATTCAGCAAATACACATTTAAATGATTTAAACAAATCTTTGAATTACTTATGAACATTTACATTTACGAAACTTGCAAAGTTAAATCTCTTAAATCTAGTTGAGATCTTGTGAAGTTTGCGTGCGTATCCTGATCGTGTTTTCTCAGTGTGATGGTCAGTCTGTGTGAATTAAATGCTGACAGGAACAGAGTTCAGCATCACTAGAGACGCGCAATCAAAAAACCTAAATTTGTGATTTCAAATTATGCTGCACTTCATGTGTTTGCCCACTGTCATGTGTTATTTTCACTGTGTGCTGTGTGTAATATGAGTGTTACTTTGGCTTTATTTGAAAAATATCATTCCTAAACCACACAAACTATCCAGAATACTGAGTGCCCTGTTGGTTATAGTATTTACTTCCTTTTTAATTATAATTTCATTCAATATGTATTAAATATTTATTTGTTATAGTTATATCAGCCTAATACTGGCTATCGGCCACCCTGCTTTCCAAGATATCGGCATTCAAAAAACTCGTATCAGTCGACCACTAAACGTAAATAAAAATCAAATGAAAAGAAACAACAACATTTTCTTATCTGATTCGTGTTGTCACAATATTAATATCACAATTTTTTCCACAGTTGAGACAATATCGATATATCGCGATATGAGAAAAAAATTTATTGGAATCACATTTTAGTAGACCGTAGGTACATTGAATTACATTGGTTATTGTATTTTAACCTTATAACTAAAAAAAAAAAAAAAAAGGAAAACAACATCATGATCTTAAGATCTAAGGCATAAAATAAAATGGCCTGGCTTTAGATGCATGAAATTATGCTACATAAAACATCTGCACAAAACCAAAACAGGAAATGGACTGAAAGAACATGCAAGTTCACTCTCTGAAAGCAGATGGCGCTAATAGAACATTCTCAATACCCAATTTCCTTTGATTACCGCTGTAAACAAAGCTTCTCTATGCTGAGCTTATGAACACGGAGGTAAGACAAAAAAGAAAACGCCATCTAAGAGATTGAAGAGATTAACCCCCTGCCCCAATCCAATATTTATATTTTTCTTCCTTTATTTTGAGCATTGTGAACAGTGATCTTGCACTGCCTTCTACAGTATTTTCTCTCTTTGTGTCCGTCTTCAGCATCTCTGTCCTGTTAACAGCCATTCACGGACTTAATAATATTTCCACACAAATTACATTTTTACACATACATATAGTGTGTGTGTGTGTGTGTGTGTGATTTTATATTAGGGGTGGGCATAGATTAATTTTTTTAATCTAGATTGATCTAGATTAATTTCAAAATTAATCTAGATTAAAATGGCTCATTTGAATTCTGCCAAAGGCATTCAGAATATGTGTGTTACCTAAATAATGACTAAAAATAAAGCCCTATTCGGACGGGACTAGTTTTACAAGGGGTCGTTAGAGAATGTTTTGTTTCACAGACGTACTTGGTGATTTTAATCGCGTCCGAAGCTGCCATGTCTGTGTTTTTCTCTCTATTTGTGATTATACTAATTGTAATCAATCTGAATGACTGTAGCAATGCACGCATACAGAGCGCGTGATCTTTGTGACGCACAGATGTACAAAACAGACCCTCTCACCTCTGTAATAAACACGGAGGTGTTAGTCCCGGCCGAAATGGTACTTGAAAATCACGGACGACAGGTGATAAGAATCGAAGCTCACACGTAGTTTAGAAAACTAGTCCCGTCCGAATAGAGCCCCGTTCACACTACACGCAGCGACGCGATTCCATTCATTTCAATGGAGAGCTGGCAATTTCCGGCGACAAGAGCAACAGCGGCCGTGAGCGTAGGGCTACAGTGCAATTCAGCTAGGTATACATCCGCGCTAAACTATCAAGGTGAAAGTCATCATAGCTTGCGTAGTATAGACCCAGCTCCCAACCCAACTTTGTGAATAGATTAACGAATAGATTAAAATATTATATATATATATATATATATATATATATTTATATATAGTATATATAATATATATAAATAAATCAAGCCCAAAATACGGGACACCCCAGCTAATACGGGATGGTTGACAACCCTACATGTAGTTGCAAAGTTACTTACTGTTAGTAGAAGTTCTAAAGTGGACTATCAAAATAAAGTGTTACCCAATAAAATCTCCACAACATTACACATAAGTCTAATGTCATTTTGTTGTGCTAATTGCGTTGTGTTGTGGCTTGTTTGTTTTTTACTATTGGTTTGTGTGTGGGCACCGGAAAGCAGTGTTCAGGAAGAGTATGTCTTGAAGTTTGGTTAGTCTTGTTAGCTGTTTTGACAGGAGCTGAGACTTGGTTCCACCACTAAGAGTAAGGACTAAGAAGTTGCAACATCTGGACATGCAGAAGCCCTTCATGTGGAGAGAAAAGGGGAGTAGCTGATTATAGTGCCCAGGCTGGAGTGTTCAAAACAGCATGGAGTATAGCCAGAGGGGTATATGTTTTACACAGAAACATACTGGGAAAAATAAGCCTCATATTTGTTTTACACACTGCCTGTTTAGAAATGCTTCATTTGGCTCCCTTGCTGTTTTGAGACCATTTTTAAACAAGTTTATTCAACAGCTACCACATTCATTCATTGTGTATTAGAGTTAACCTGAAGTGGAAAAGGGTGGGACGCCTATTTAATTACTGTTGTTTCCAAAAGAATTGTGCTTAACTTGAAACGACAAAAATATCAACCCTTCCCTCGAAGACAAAATTGAGATTGACAGAAGCAATTATACATTGACTGACTATAATAGGTTGCATTCACACAACAAGGCAAACTCAATTAACCCATGCTATTATATTTTTTCTCTCCACGCAAAAACAACCATTAACCACATCCCCCATCTCTTATAGACGGCTTCGAACGAGAATGAGAAGAAGGACGTGTTCATATCTCCTTATCTTATCATATGCCTTTCAGCCTGGGAGGCTGGAATGCATGGCTTAACCGTAAAAGGGGGTCAGAATGTATAAAAGATGAGGATATGGGTCATTTAAAGTGACTATCACTGGCTCTGCACACTATCTCCGCTTATAAAATCCATTCATGTAGATAAAGTACGGAGGCCTCTGGAGAATAAGGGACATTCGGCTGCCAGCATCATTCCTCTGAAGTCCCATAATGCATCTGAGCTCTGAAAAGTGACATCTCTCTCTGGCCATATATGAGTTAGAAAGTTAGTGGATAAAAGTGTGCTCATTAGATACAATTTTCTCAACAAAACCACAGTGCGGTCGTTGTAATTATTAATTTGATAAGCACTTGTGGATATACCACTGGTCGTAGATTATTCATTATAACAAGCTCCATTATAATATATTAGAGATCTTTCTGTTAACAGCTATAGCATATTTGCTAAGATTTGACCAACTAGCACACGTCACTTCAACGGCGGCCCCCTCCTGTGTGCAAACTTCTCGCTAAGTGACGATTATCGTTTGTTTTCCAGCGGGCCTGCGAGAGAGATCGAGCTCTAATGTTCTCTTCCAGGAGAGCAGTGACTTCAAACTTCAGTAATTCACTAATGGCTCCAAATGAACCGTTCTTCTCTAGGCAAAGACATTAGGCTTTGTCTGGATGGTTTGCCCCACTCCCCATGGTGAAGAAGACCCTCATGCTCCACCCCACACTCTGTCGCTCCCTCGAGTGGTGGTCCTTCCTGTGAAGAGCCCCTGAGTCATTCACAAACCTGCTTAATGATCTCTGCAAGCACTCCTGGTACCTTAATTGGTCCATGGCACATATTTCCCTTAATAGAGATTTTGTGAATAGACCCTTCTCTCCTCAAGGGCAGGTTTGGAGTGTTTAACACTCTAGAAAGTGATTAATCTTTGCATCTGTTTAAGGGAAGAGTGAGCTCGATGGGAAGCCCTTTTATAGATGTGGAGATGTCTGCTCTCTAGAGGACGGCTTGGTTTGATTGAGACATCAGGTTTAAAATTGTAATTTGATGGTGTATTTTAACACTCGATGATATGATTGGTGTTTTAATGTGTTGCGAGTGGTAGTATTGTACCTTTACACGCTTTTGTCTTTCCTGGTCTGGTGTGTAAATTGAGGTGTGATGAAATTTTTCTCAGCACTGATTGTATTTGAGTTTTTTTTTACTTAAAAATTTCTAAGAACGCATATCATATCAAGTTTTCTCTTTCAAAGTCTTAAAAAGGGCAACTTTCATCCTTTTGTGTTACGCAGAAATAGATTTTTTATTATTATTATTATTAATGTGCTGGTTGCTGTTTTCCATGAAATTGTAATGAATGATAACTGAAGCTTTCAAGCTTCAAAATGGATATACAGTAACACTATAAAACTATCTTAAAAGCAAATGTCATAAAAAAGTCTTCTGAAGCCATGCAGTAGTTTTGGGAGAGATAAAACAAAAATGTAAGTCATTGTTTACTTAAAATCTCAAGAGAAGTATCATTTAGACCATTTTTGTGAACCTATTTATTAAAATGATTGGAAGTTATAAGATTAAAATGATTTTTGAGTGAACCCCAAGTTGTTATAAGTATTTATGGTTGCACTTTATTTTAAGATTACATTTTTGCTATTAACGAACATTAACTATGGCTTTTGCCTTAATAAACTCCTAATTTAGGTATTTTGTGGTATTAGAGATGTGGAATATGGTCATGCGCTTTATAAGTATTAATAAACAGACCATATTTTAATAATAGGCAATAGTGAAAATCAGTCTATATACTAAAGTGTCACTATATCTATAGTTTTATATACAAACAACATAAATCTATGCAGTTTCCCCATTTAGAAGCATGTAAGTTTATTTACATGTCTGTTATGTGCATAATCCATGTTTTTTTAACCTCATAAATTCCTTGGATGGTTAAACAAAGGAAAATTTCTAGATAAATCTTATACAATAAGGTTAAACAAACCTGACTTTATATTCATGAGGAGCTTGTTTCTCAGTTCTGACTCATTTCAAGAACGGAAATGACAAATGTCAGAAAACATTTATGCTAAGCATCTGCTTTGGACCAACAGTCAGGCTGCAGGCAAAAATTAAGGAACCAAATATATAAATAAATAAGCTGTAATGGTCAGAGGGCATATGGAAAGTCATTGGGAAGACGCTGTTGACTGAGCAGGAGGTTGCGTTGCCAGGGAACGTCACTTGGCAGCCTGGGGTGATGTCAGCTGTCAGTTTAGCCAGACTGTGCTGTGCTGTGCACATGTCCACAAGGTTGATTGTCAAAAATAAATAAATAAAAAATAACATCACCGGGTGAAGCAGATAGATGTATAACTAATATAAATGTTTTGTCACCAGTAAATGTGCAGAAACCTTGCACCTACAAACACTTTGCACTGTCCCAGAATAGCAATCTACCACTGTACATTCATTAATTTAATGCAATTAAAATGTAATTTGCATTGATATTGCATGGATTGTATGTTATTTATTTGTAATATGCATACTAGCGGGACATGCATGTTAAACACAGCTCATTTGTCTGTAAAAAAGGAACTGACCTAAACCATGAATTTTAATCAGACCTTGCATTAAGCATGAAAAGCAATACTATCCACTATAGCTTGAGAAGCCTCTACAGAGGTCCATTGTGCACAAGGGTGTTTTCATGCGTTAAGCTGAATGGCGGTATGAAATCAATGGGTAAGCAGCACATAAGGCATTCGTAGTGTTTTTTGTCAGATCAGAGTCGTCAATTTCAGAGACACTGGGCCACTTATCTTTTACACATCATAAAACCAGCTGCAGTGAATAGAGCCCATTCAGCACTCAGTACTTCATCCAACACAATGAGACTTTGTAAGAAGAGAGCGGTAAATTGGGAGTTCTAGAGATGCTTCTCGAGCACCGTTGCCACTGCTATATAAGGCTGAAATGTCTGATTTTTCCGTTCTTTTTTCTGTCTTTTAGGCATCCCAGGTAGCCTCTTTTTCTTGTTTGTTTTTTTTGTCTTTGATTATGAAGTGAAATTGGAAGTGAAACAAAAGACTGACACTGTAGGTGAAATTTCTGACTTTTATAAATTATTGTGTCTGTTACTTTATTTTCAGCAAATGACAGATTGCGATGATATTGCAGTAAACAAATGACAGACTTAATTTCACATCCAATCCATAATATAAAAAGGGTTTTTGAGTATGAAGAAAGGACAACAAAAAAGTCTAGAAGGTCACTAAGTCAAAATATAAATACTGAATTTCTTGCAATATACATCAATGTACAAGATCCTTCAATGTGTTTCCTCCTTTCTTTGTTGTTCCAAAGCCCTATGCTGTTATTTTCTCACTGAAACACAAAGAAGAATTTTTAAGCCTATGCTGCATGTTGGACATTGCATATCAATGCTATTTTTGTAAATGTATTTATTCTTTATCCATCTATCCATCTATCTATCTATATATCTACTGTATCTGTCTGTCTGTCTGTCTGTCTTTTATATTGCTTTTTTGGAGCTCGCCAGCTTGTGGTTATGTGGGGAAAATCCATGAAAAATTCTCTTTTTGTGTTCAGCAACGTTCAACTATATTTGGAGTGTATGAGTGTGAGTAAATAATGACAGAACTTGTATTATTTTTAGATGAGCTATCTCTTTAAGGTTCTTGAGGAGTGTCTATTTATTGGTCTATATTTAGCCTAATCAGTGGTGAAAGAGACAGGAAAGACAAAGACATGAAGACACAAAGTAAAAGAGAGAATGTGAGGGAGAGCAGACAGAGGGGCGTTAGGTGGCTGATATCAGGTACCTGGCTTCTCCCTTTTCTCAGCAGTATCAATCTGTTAGGGCAGCTTGGGGGGATCAGCTGGCTCTTTGCACCGTCTGCACGGCGAGACCGTCTTAATACACGCTGGGCTGGGACATAACTTATCATAGTGATGTTAGAAGTCAAGATAAGGGTCCTCCAAACAACTGTGTCTTACTGATAAGCCAGCCAATCCATTTAAAGGAAATTTCAATCATTCCACAGATGCATGCAGAGCAACAGACATGCTGGGTTTAAGGAATTAAACCCATGCAAAAAAAAAAAAGTTTTCCGAATTGTAACACACATGTCTGGTTTTTAATAAATGACTCAACGCACGTTTACCTCAAGGTGCTCAAAATGTATACAATTTGCCTTTGAAAAGCCACAACGTTTGAGCCAGACACTACAGGACGAACGTCAGAGACTTGGCGCAGACGGCGAGAAGCCCGTGATCTTTTGACAGCGTTCTCTACCTGATGACATTCTCCAGAGGGATATCCGTACTCCCAGACCATCTGTGGATGCAGTAAGTGAAACCACCAAAGGCTCTGTATTAGCATTGCAGCGTTCCTCTCTCCTGTCTCTTCCAGAGACACGTCTTCCACACTCGCATTCATCACCATTCACTGGCTTGTCCAAGCTTACATGCCCTGGGCATACAAAAGCCTGCTGTCACCTTCCTTCCAGCTCAAGCACCTTTACCTATTCAAATAAGAAAAAATAAATAAATAAATAAACAGATAAATAAACCGCTTATTCCCCGAAGGCATGAATGCAATGTTTGATGCACTTCAAAAGACTTCCACTGATGTGCATTCAGAGGAGTTAATCAAAACGAATTATCCATGTGATAAACAGCCATGTGCTTTGGAACACAATCAACCAATAAGACCGCACTGGCGTGGATTGAATTTATCAGCCGCCACAGTTCTATTCCTTAAATTTGTCATTGATTGAGACTGCGTTTTTCTAAACAATGTAAATAATACACTGAATATGTATGAACACAGAAGTGTAAAATATGTGTTTGAAAAAGCAGGGAATTTGTGGACGCGCTCAATCCATCATGTCAACAAATGGTGTATTTCTGATGCTGTCTTAAACTTTAAGCTTTCCATCGTTTTATCATTTTAAATCAAAATGACTTTCAATACACATGAGGGGGTAGGGGAAAAAAATCTAAATAAATAAATCAAAGTGCGCTCACTCCCTCTCCTCCGCTCAGTATGTATTGGCAGTGACAGGGGGTCATACAATATTCCAGCTCTAAATCTGCTGACATAAGAGCGGTATAAATCAAAGACATTATTGCACCTTAGTGCCCAAGGCTCCGAGGCATTTCTCATTCTCAAGGCCAGACAGAGCCAGAAGACCATTTGCACATTCAAAGCTGATGAGAGTGGACAGAACAAAAGACTGGCCTTTTTAATAAGGAAACAAATATGATTTTTATCAGCTTGGGGTGTCAGATGAGTTTTTTTGGATAAAAATGGACCTTGTCTGTCAGTTTAACAACTGTGGAGTCCTCGCAGTGAGAGTAATGTATACACTATTGCAAATCTATCCCTGACATTTTCCTTCTCTGTAATATGGCGAATAGAAATTTCATCATTTGATTTATGATAAATTATTCTTTGATTTGATTGAGTTAGTGAAGCTTCATTCTGTCCATTTATTTTCCTTTTCTCTTTTTTAAAAGATTTTTTTTTCTCATCCATTTGGTAACGTTTCAACTGAAGTGCCAGGTATGAATATGAATCTTTCTCTCTCTCTTTTTTTTTTTTTTTTATGAAGTTGTTACTGATTTACAGCACCAGAATATAAAACACTCTGCCTAATTTGTAGTATTTTCACTTCGTCTTTCAGACAGCACCCGTTTTCACATTTTTCAGCTATTGATTCTGTATTTTTCAGCATTTACTCTCATACCTCATTATAAACCGGTGCACTCATACCAAAAAGTCCCTGCGGAGAGGAAACTTACTTACTTGTTTGAGACATTGGCCGGCTGAAAATGTATATATTTGGTCATCAGATGTTCGAAACAGGAAAAGTGCATAAAAGCCAAGGTCGTAAACAATGTGTTTCCTTTCCCCAGGTGACAATTATTTCATTTTTGCCTTTTCCGTTCAACCACTTCCGTAAATGCCATCATAGCTAACTTTATAGCAAAAATCTGCAGTGTGACTTTAATCTTAATACCACCATATCAGCAATCTGCTCCCTTAATGATAATGCCAGCATCGTTTGAACACATATTAATAGATCTCTGAATGTATTTGCACTGCAAAAAAAGTGAACCATAATCTACAGGGGGAAAAAAGGAATGTAAACTTTTAAAACTTCTTGGAAAAAATAAAACAGAAAGCTTACTGTAGCTTTTCAAACAAAAACAAAACATTGTGTTCTCTCAGTTACATGAACTAAAAGCATGTCTAGTGCCGAACTGTGTGAACAGAGGTGGACGCCATTATCCCTCCGACCTATATGTAGCAAAATAACAGGTCTGAGTAATTGCCCAGTCTTTTTCCTCACCAACTTTATCCTTAGGAGTGAATTTCATTATCTCCAAAGCACGACTTCATGTGGGGAATCGGCGTGTAACCAACTGTGACTGCTGTGTGCCTGGCACCCCCGTGAAGGCCCATCAGATAACTCCAAATACAGTTTCTTTCTTGGCCCGATAAGAGCATGAGCACACAGCTATGAAATAAATGGCTGGCCATGGGCCGACTGGGAGCCGGGCTTGGGGGGACTGCAGAGGAGATGCTGCAGGTCACGATTGAGATCAGGACAGGACGAGGGAGAAATTGCTGATGATTTAAGATAATGCTACTCTGATGGGAGCAGAAACGGCCGTACTCATCACTCTCTCGGCTGGTGGGGGGAGACCGTATGGAAACGGACACGGCTTCCACGTGACAGGTAGAACAGAGCCAGCGAGCTGAGTTTTCAGGGGTTTACAGTGTAAACACAAGGCATGCTCTCTGGCTCATGGCATATAATTGAGTTTTACTGATGGCCTTCCAGATCCCAGTCATGATTAAAAAGGACAGTTTCCACTGGCTTCAAATTAGATCGGCAACATGGCAGAAGTGCGTGCAGCGTATTTTCATAAGGCATTACTTTCAGGCTGCGAGTCTAATCATCAAGTGGGTACAACAAATGGAGTGTAAATATATTCATGGGCATGCATGCGAGCATGTGTATCTTCAGCCAGTTATGGGTGTCTCTTTCATTTATTAAATCTACGTTAAAAAAAAGAGGCAAACAGAGAGAGAGGATGTGTTCTATGCTGATGTTTTATACCTAAGCTGTATTCATAATCATGGATCACTGACCTATAGCTATGCCTACAATACAGAAAAGTGGGGAAATCAATTTAATGTCTCTAAAAATGTCATGTGTCATAACCCTCAATTATATATAATAACATTTTTAGACCTGTATTTGTATGTACTGTACATTTCACAGTGAAAGTATAATTTCTTGTTACAAATATCATGAACTATTAATCCATAAACATTATGATTTTGAAGTCACGCTACATGACATTTTACAGATTGAAATAACATTGCTTTGTCATATAACGGTGAAATTACCTGATATTTAAAGACTCTACACAGGACCAGTCGTTCGGAAAATAGATGGCTGTTTTCCATGGTGGTTAATTTGGCAGACAAATTTATTTGAATGTTAATAAGCAGAGAATCTTTTTTTATCCTAAGAAATTTTAAGAAATTTGAAGTTTTAGTCTTTTTATGAGACCTGTTTGTTTTCTTTATGTGATGAATTTTTTTTAACAACTCTGTGTCCTTTCAAAAACATATCAGCTTTTTTTTTTTTCTTCAGAGATGAAAAACATGATCACCGTAGAGTTGCATTCACTGTATGTGTGAATTGCATGTTTTAACCATATATTTCAATAAATATATGTCCAGATGAAAAAACAAAGCCTATATTACTATATGTAGAGCTAGATCAATGTTAATGATTGCCTAAAGGTCATCTATTCTAACATCGGCTCGTCTGCTGTAGACCAAAGCCACAAGTGGGAAGAATCATATCCATCAAAGTCCTCAGGGGGCACCTTCGCATGACAGCCTCGAAATGATGGCGCCTCAGAGATCTCAGCCCTCGCAGGTGTGCTTCAGCAAAGACAAGGGGTGAGTATGATGAAAAGGCAGCAAAAGCGACTTCACTTGCATTTCTCAGAGGTGAGTTTTGTGCACGGTACCACTAAGTTCCAGTTTAGGTAAAGTAGAAGCAGCTTGGTGGACGTGTGTGTCAGCAAGCTGAAAGGCCTGATGTATGACAGGCCATCTGGATTCCATGATGTACACCACGCCTGAAAGGGTGATAAGGATTGGCGCGGGCCTCCACTCCCTCAGACAGCTCTCCCAGACGCCATATTTCAAAGAAACACCACTGTCTGCTGTGATTTATGCCTTATTATGAAGCTGTCGCTCATTGCTAGTGCAGAACTCATTAGGGACCTTTATTTTTATACAAGCATTCCGCCATTTAAATTGAATCTGCGTACAGGGAAGATGGTTTCTATGGCAGAGAACCACAGTGGACTGTAGACTAATTTAACATTCACATGTAAATGAATTTCATATTTTGACTTTTTCAATTTGCCCGCTCCTGTGAAGCTTGCAATAGTTAAAGATGGAGTAAACATCCAAAACGGAATTAAACCTGGAGGTGGGGAGCAGAGTTGAACAAATGTATGCGAAGCCAATGTTTGCATTAATACTCCCAAGAGAGTGCCAAAATTAACTACTCAGGATAAATTGGGGACTTTTCAAGCAATTCGATAAACCAAATGAGATTGGGTGACTTGGATTAAATGGTTCGCCTGTCTGGTTAAGAAAATGTTTGACTGGAAATGTTAGACCTCATGTCAATGCATCAAAAGTTACATGGACATAGTGAGTCACTTTACTTAAAGGGATAGTTCTCCCAAAAATGAAATTTTGAAAATCAGTTGCTCTCATACTGTTTCAAACGTATTGGTTGCTCTTTTCCATACAATTACAAAGAATCAAACAAGATCAAACTACTGTAGATTTGTGGTTGTGAACTAAAAAAAAAAAAAAAAAGATGTATAATTCAGTCTGATGCACTAAGCTATTGTATGGCTTTATGGCTTTGGTGTTTTTTATATATATATTATTATTATTACATATTATTATATTATATATATTATTACCTTCATTTAGAAATTAACATACAAAAATCACCTTTAGTTTTTTCAAAACAAGTCAGTAAGTCATTCAGGTTTTTAATGAAATGAGGATGAGTAAATAACATTGTTGTTGTTGTTTTTTTAATATACAATTTTTAAATATAATTGTTTCTTGTGTAGTACATGCTAGAAAATGGTACATGCTACTCTTTATAACAGAGTTGGCAGTTGAATAACAACTACATATGCGTGATGTGAAGTGAACATGAAATGTTGACATTTAGTTATAGATGAAGGTCTAAGGTTACACTGGCAAGAGAACTGTCCTTCATTACTGATAGGCTTCTAAACCTGATCCACAAATAAACAGTACCAGCACAATCAGATAAAGAACTTTTAAAATTCCATGATCTCCATCTAAAAAGTATTCCATCCCCTTCCCTATTTAGAGAAATGTTGTTTATTTGAGAATGTCACACGTCCTTATCCTTTATCAGCTAACGTCAGATGGCAGAACTGTCCAATTAGCGAGACTATTGGGTTTGACATGGAAAATTCCCCTTTGCTTAAGGTTAAAACAACACCAGCTAATGGAACCTACATTAGAAACATATGCTGCCGGGAGTTTCTAATCCACACTATGTCCAGCGGATTTAGTGGCGCTTGCTAGCAATTAACAATTTCAGAGATGGCATTAAAGACAGTATATGTGCCACATTTGACTCAATGGACCGATTCACACTTTTGGGAGCTTTATTTCTGAGCCACACGCTCGCCAGGAAATAGTAAGAAATACTCATTTGGGTGGATTAGCATGTTTTTAGACTTAATCCACTCTCCCATGTGCAATGCGGTTTTATGGCAGCAATCGCATGTCAGGCGTATATGGTGCCGTCTGTAAGGTCGGATGCTTTAGCATGACGCTAGCACGCCAGGAGGATTAGGCTATCTGACAAGGTGCTGTGTAATTATGCTAGAGACGCTGAGTGATTATTTGTAGGAAAGAGGAAAATATCAACAGTCAGAACGAGGCTGAAATGGGAGTGAAGGGGAAACGGCTTAACGGCAGGTCTCAGAGGGGGTCAGAGAGGATTTTAATCCCCACAGCGGATGAAAACATCATTTTTAAAAAGGTTTTTAATCAGAAGCAAAACAATACACCACTTTTCTGGTGTCTGATATTTCAGCTGGCACTTATTACGTCACTGACAATGTTGAAATGTTTTGTGGTCACAGGAAATAGAAATGTTCTCAAGGTCACGTTTCAGCAGCACTGTGTGGTCTGCGCCTGAATGGCTTCATGTGGAAGGTGGAGCTCTTTTCTAAACATTTATGAAGCCGAATATAGAAAAGAAAATGAGACTCTTTCGAAGCTCGTCTGAATGTGGGTCATATAACCTCAGTGGTGCTCTTTTAAATTGCTACAGGTGGACTCATAAATTCATTTCTTTCTCACAGCTTTCTTCCCTGCAGTCCGAGTGTTGATGTATCTAAATCTCCTCCCACTTTCACCCTGAGGATTTCTATTGTTCCTACTAGACCTTGGCAGGTTTATAGTTTCTCTGAATAGACTGTACATGTAATGTTTTTTTGGTTTTTTTTCTCTCTCTTGTTTTTCAAAACACATTAAGGTCATTGTGGAAATTATACAATAGCTTTCAAATGGTCAATTATTGTCTCTAAGGAGCAATTCTTGGGGTGTAATGTTTCTCATGCAAACCATACTCTTTTTTGTTGCTGTTTGTTTTTAACTTGTTTGTAATATGTGTACTGTTTGGAACTTTGAGGTCAAGGTTTTTATTCATTCGTTCATTCGTTCATTAGAAAGTAATTCTTTCATTCAGAACTGAATTGATCAAAAGTTACAGTGAATACTTTTTGCATTGTTACAGAAGATTTCTGTTTCAAATACAAATGCTTATCTTTATATTTATCAAAGAATACGAAAAAAATTAAAATAAAAGGTCACACTTCATTTTAAAGCCCAAAACTCACTATCAACAAACCAGTAACTATTTATTAATAGTAAAGTAGTTATTAAATGAACAGTTCACCCAAAAATGAAAATTCTGTCATCATTTATTCACCCTCAAGTAGTTTCATTTCTTTGTTCTGCTGAACAAAAAGGAAGATATTTTGAAAAAAGTTTGTAACCAGGCTGTTTTGGGTCAGCATTGACTTCCAGAGTATTTTTTTGGTCCTACTATGGTAGTCAATGGTGACCCAAACAGCCTGGTTACAAACCTTTTTCAAAATATATTCCAAACTATTGTGTTTGGCAGAATAAAGAAATTCATACAGATTTGGAACTACCTGAGAGTAAATGGTGATTTTCATTTTTGGGTGAACTATTCCTTTAAGTTTCGTTATTGGGTAGGATTATATAATGATATAGCATGATATAGCAATATGTACTTCAGCTAGTATTTTAATTCTAGTATGCTAATATGCATCTAGTTAATAATGAGAATCGTCCCTATACTAAATTCCCAGAAGTTCAATGGTAATGTGTTCACTTTATGTAATATGCATGGCAACACTTTATTTTACAGTTACACCTATTAGTTGCTTATTAGCATGCATATTACTAGAATATTAGCCATTTAGTAGTGCTAACTAAGCATATATTAATGCCTTTTTATATGACCCTAATCCTACCCAAAGCCAAAACTTAACAACTACTGTACCTTACTTACTATAATAAGCAGCAAATTAAGAATTTATTGAGGGAAAAGTCATAGTTAATAGTTAACAAGTGTTACCTATTCTAATATTTCACTGTATTTTTTTTTTTATTAATGCATTCCTAATGCAATATGCTGTATGAAACCTATTTAATGTGCTTCATAAGACTCTGTTGTTTTGATATTTTCAATTTAGGGTTCTTCACTGTGGACATCCATTTTTTGCATCCTAATTAAGAACATGGTTAATATTGGCAAACATTTTTTGGTTAAATATTCATTTTAGCCATCATCTAGCCCACATCTCTATATCTCACCTTTCAGAGATAAATTACAACATCTTCAAAGGTTAATCTCCGCTCTTGAGTTTGTGACCCTTTAAACCCTTGACCTGAGTGTGCACTCCTTCTTCCTGTCGACCCCAGTCAGGCACTTGTTCTGATATATGCTACTGACCTGGCTTCTGTCTGTGTAATTAGAAGGTCACTCAATAGAGTCTTTTTGGCAGCTTTAGCATCAAGGATAAAATTGAGAGCGCATGAGGTCAGTGAAAAGCAAGGAATATGAAGATTTAAAGTTCAGTATAGGTTTTCAGCTGTATTGACTTGCATGGAGGCAAAGCTACTTTCCATTTTTAAATTACGTGTAAGTGCTTGGCTTTTTTCCAAAATGGGACTTTTTGTGAATGTTTTGATAATAACATAGTTTCGGGAGGATCGCTGGACGAATTAATCGCGGCTGGCACCGCATCATCTAAT